>CM026576.1:11207367-11273515 GCA_000180635.4 Pristionchus pacificus
CTCTCTCTCTCTCTCTCTCTCTCTCTCTCTCTCTCTCTCTCTCTCTCTCTCTCTCTCTCTCTCTCTCTGTCTCTCTGTCTCTCTCTCTCTGTCTCTCTCTCTCTCTCTCTCTCTCTGTCTCTCTCTGTCTCTCTCTCTCTCTCTCTCTCTCTCTCTCTCTCTCTCTCTCTCTCTCTCTCTCTCTCTCTCTCTCTCTCTCTCTCTCTCTCTCTCTCTCTCTCTCTTACCCATTCTCATCCATAACTTTCTGTTCTTGTCCTTGTCCATCTTGTACAACACAGGAATGGACGAGCATAGCATATATCTCAGAAGGGCATTCCCATACGTGGTAGATTGAATCTCCAACCTTAAGAAGAAACGATGAGATAATCCGTTCTATTTGCACAGTCAATGTAACTCAAAATACTCGAATGTATCCTTGGCCTGGTATTCCCTCTCCCCTTTCTTCCTTTACTCATTTTGGAACACCTATCAAAGTAAATGAAGCGTATAGTTGCGTACGAATCTTTTTCGGTGTTGGTACTTTTTGCTCAAAGGGTCTTCTTCTATCTTCTCACGATTAGGGAGAAAGTACAGACTGAGTAGAGAGACCATTGAATACTTGGGGGGATTAACATAGACCTTTGTTGTAATTGAGTGTCGAAGGGTCGAGTAGCCTACTCAATAGTGAGGAAGTAAAGGAGGAGAGGGGGAGAGGGGAGGGGAGGGAAGATGCCTAGACTCATCGAATGGCAATCATTAGAGGGTAATAAAGGAAGGCCACCGGATACTCAACCCCCTCCTCTTCTCTCTATGATTAGTCTCCGACATTTTGGGTTCTTTTGTTATAGAGGTCCCGAGAAAGGAATGAGTGCTATTCGAGAGGTGTCACCTTGAGATATTGGTGAGAACGGAAGAAGAAGAATAAGATGGATTCTCACCGAGGCAACTTTGATATTCGGTCCATTGGGTGAATCCTTCTTGAGTGAATAAGTACAAGTCGGCTGTTCACGTTCGTGTGATAACAATTCTGTTGTCAATTCGCTGCAATTATCATTATTTCTTTATCTTATTTCAATTTGCTTCGAATAGGGTTTCCAATTCGGTTCTGTCTCTTCAGTGGAGAGAAAGTTCTTGACTTTATAAGGAAAGAAAGGCATGGTACCTACTTGACCCATATGGAGAATGAACTCCCTTAGGGGGTGTCGACGACTGACCTGACAGTGATGCCTGCTCCTACATTCTTCTCTGCTTCCATGTAGTTACAACTGACTGCATAGGCACGATCAACCTGATGGAGGAAAGAGATGAGAACGATATGGAAAAGGGGGAAGGAGTATCTACCTTAGTAATGAAGAGTGGATGCAATTGAACAACAACTGTAGTCGAATACACCATTCGACGTGGATTGATCTGTAAGATTCATATTATCAACCCTACGGATACTCAGTATGGAAAACATCTTTTATGCTTGGATTCATTGTATTCGATAGAGTGAATGGGAGATTAGCGAGGGGTCATCCATTTCTATAACTAATCTATTCATAATATCGATTCGCTAACCTCTCTCTTCCTTCGCACGTTACATTTCTCGAAATCGAAAGTGACGTGAGTTGCATTTCTGAATGAGCATCCCTCCTTGTTGAAATGACCCTTTGCAAAGACAACTGAAGGAGCTCCATGGGAAGATGAGATATCAAGAGACATTGAACCCCTTTCACATATTACTGTGGGTGCAGCTGAAAAGGAATGAATGAAGATTCACTCTACAGGATGAAATAAAGAGATTCGAATGAACTAACTCGTGAGAGAATTGTCGAACTCTGGCTTAATGGCTGATATGAGTATGGGAAGTATCACGAGTAAATACAACATTATTCTGGAAGGAGGAAGAAGTTTGAGGATGATCTCGAATTGAATTGGACAGATGGTAAGCACGAATGATGTGACAGGGGAATGGAATAAAGAAGGAAGGAAGGAAGCAGGTGAGAGAGAAGATGAAGTTAGTGCAGATGGAACATATACTGTATTGAAGAAATATGAGACATGGATGGATGGAAGACCGCCTCCAATAAAAGAATGGTAATCCGTATATGGAAGAGTGGAGTTTACGTGTAGGCGGAGTTAGGTCTCGACCCCTTCCATACCCCCCCCCCCTTCCCCCTCGATCCTTCAATTGAAAAGAATGCCTCATCAAGGATAGAGTGAATGAATGGAATAGGTCAACGAGAGAGATCACAGGTGTGGATATGACCTCTTCTCATTCTGTCTGTTAAGATGAAGCACCAATAGGGCATAACAGAGTAGGGTCATACAAGTGAAATGGTCAAGAAAGGAAAGGAGGGGAAATGGTCCATCTCATGAAAGGTCACCAAAAAGTGCGCATGTATGATCGGTCAGTGCTTTTGAAAGAGATGTCCGAAGGGAAAGGGGAGGTATTAGAAGTGACAAAGAGAAGTGAGAAGACTAGTCTGGAACTGTCCCTTCCACATTTCGAACCCCTCATACGAGCACAAATATACTATTCGTTGACACACTTTATCTATAATACGAGTGAAATGTTTGAGCAGTCTCCATCTCTCTTTACTCTGTAGAATACGAGAATGTCCAGAACAAGATATACAAAGAGAAGACAAGCTTTTTACATAATCAAAGAGTACACAGTACATTGGAAGACTAGAGATGTTTTCTCTCTATTATTCTAGAAGGGCAACTACAGTATCCAATCTCCGATCCTGGCGCTCCTCTTGGTCCCATCAGTCCTGGTGGACCTGTCAAGTATTCATCTCACTTTTTATTATCTTATTTCGAATGGAATCATAAGAGGGAGAGTTGGTACGGAGTGTCTCAGTTCAATTGTCGTATAAACTAATCAACCAACACGAATCCATTCCGATTTTTAACTTTTTGCATATCTCGGGGTAAGGTTAAGGTCAGAGAAATGTCGCAACTATGTGCAGTATTTCTCTTGTGGATGGGAATAGTACTCTGAAGAGGGATAAGGGGTCTAGGGTCTCATTAAATGGTAAGAGGGAGACACATTCCCTCTTGACCATCTCTCTCATCGTAATAAGAATATGATAATAAAAGGATGTCCCATATACCTGGATGGCCAACACTTCCATTTCGGCCTATCGGCCCCATGTCTCCTTCCCTTCCATCGTTTCCAGGTTTCCCGGCTTCACCGTCAACTCCTGTATCTCCCTTCTCTCCTAAATATGAAAGATTAATGGATTCTAAGCAATACAATAGTTCGAAAACCTATGATTCCAGTGGATCCGATGGGTCCACTTGGTCCTTTGACTCCATTGATTCCCTCCTTTCCTGGTTCACCACATGCCCCTAAAAGTTTATGTTAGCAATTAAATAATTGATGGTAACGATTGATGAGACATACCGTGTCTACCGTCCATTCCCTCCTCTCCCTTTTCTCCGTCGGCTCCTATTGCGCCTCAAATATCAACTGATTATAACAGATGCAGTCTTTTTCTGTGAATGTGGTAATCATTTTAATAACTTAAAAGTAGAGAGTGCGCACCAACAGATGGCAGAACTTAGCTGAGATTGAGTCGGTTCCTGATTTGAAAATAGTTTTTAAAACTCTGATTTACCTCTGATCCCAGGCAGTCCATTTGTCCCTCTACTCCCAATCTCTCCAGGTCGACCCTACACAATTATTGAATTGTAGATTGAATTGCAATGATATCTAATAATATATATCACTAAATAATATATCAATGATATCTCACTGGTTTTCCATCAGGCCCAGGAGGTCCATCTTGTCCTTTCTTCCCATATGGACATACACGACAACCTCTGACTGTGACAGTGAAATAGGAAGGAAGTAAACCATCAGTTCCCTTCTCTCCGTCTTTCCCTTTTGAACCAGGAGATCCGTCTGTTCCCGGGTTTCCTTCAATATGCAAAGATGATAGCATGTCATATCTAGTAGTGACTAACCATTTCTTCCTGGTGGTCCAGATGGGCAAACGGACCATATTGTATTAGACTGATCATCTTCAATATCACAAGTACAATGGGGAAGTCTACGAGGGAGAAATTCCCTTGGACGACGAATATGTGGAAATGATGAATAGATTGATTCTTCCAATTCAAGGAATATCGATAGATCAGAAGATAGACGTGATCGAGTATTTGTTGTTTCATTGGCCAAATGGAAGTATGAACTAAGAGAATGAGCTAATCTTCTTCCCACTCAATTGATAACAACTAACTTTATGATGACGGAAATGATGAGAATATGGGGAATTATTGAGATGAGAAGAAGACATTCAATACGTGAAGAGAACATCACAATGGATGGTAAAGAATCATTGAAATCGACTCCCCCTCTCCTTCCCTTTCCTCTATCCATTCCAATTACGGGATTATTGCCATCCTTGAGTCTTTTCGTTCCACTCATTTTTCCAACTTTTGGGATGAAAAGAAAATACTGGTGCGGATCAAAGAGAAGCTCATGACTAATAGTGATAATGCTGATAAGACAACGTATATAATGATTAACGTGAGGAAGTTGAAAGTGTCTCAATATGATTCTTTCTCTGCTTATCGCATCCACACTTCTCTCTACTGTTGCTGCGGTATATTCTAATCTATATTTCATAGGGCTGTATGAACGAGTAGAATAAAAAAAAATCATCTTGAGTTTAAGAGTTCTTCTTTTCAGCAAAAATATGCGTATGCAGTTGATATAAATCAGCAAGGAACTTCGTCCAATTTCAATTGTCTTCGTCAGAATTCTTATTCCACCGTCTTTGTCCGAGCATATAAACCCGATGGAAAGGGAGCTGTCGATACCACTGCTGTTCCCAATATCAACATGGCTTACCAAGGTTAATTTCCCCTCTCATCATTCATAGTCTTCATTCCTTTCTTCAGCTGGATTGGGAATCGAAGTATTTATGACTCCTAATCCAACTTCTTCGAAGACAGCGACATCTCAAGTGGATGAAGTGATCACTGCACTTACTAATGGAGGAATCACCATTAGATCACTATGGATTCAAGTGAGAGGAATCTCCTTCTATATATTGATTTTCTAATTCAGGTGACTTCTCCTGTCAATTGGAACAAGAATCAAGCCACAAACGTCAACTTCATCAACACTGCTATTCAAAGAATCAGAGTCCGTTTCCCTCTTCTCCGTTATCGTGAAAAATCGGATAGGTTGAAATTGTGATCTTTTAGTCCCGAGGAGTGCGCCCCGGTGTGTACACTAACAATTATGATTGGCAGCAGATTACGAATCAGGCTAATAATCTCGGAAGTGATGTGATGTTGTGGTGAGTGGGATGAGGACGATGCATGAGATAAGAATGAACTCTCAGGTATTGGAATGTGTATTCATCAGGAGTAAGTGGAGAGACAGCTCCTAATTTCACTGATTTCCGTCCATTTGGAAACTGGAATATCGCATCTGTGAAGCAATTCGGACAATACGAAAGTGTGTGCGGATTCACTGTTAATCGAGACGTTTATCCTCTTTCGTCCGTCACTCGAAATGAGAAATCAATGGAAAAGGATGAGATTCTTCTGAAGACAATTGTTGTTGGATCCATCGGATTGTAGAAAGGAAAAATCCATCGTAGAAAGAACAATAAAGAGATTTGATTCCCTATCGTTATGGACATAAACGAGCTCAGAAAAGGAGAGAGAGAAAGAGTCATTCGAGGAAGATTTCCCCTTTCCAACAATGTTCTCTCCTCGTTTTGCCATTCTTGTTCTTCTATACGGATTCATATCTCCAATGGTCGTCCATGGGAAGAAGGTACTCGAGTATTATCCAGTATTCAATGTATTTTAATTGTAGCTTCATTCTGATGAGATATCTACTCCTGAAGTAGTCCAAACCACTACTCCTTCTCACAATGAAACTTCCGCTCTCGAAACTGTTGAGAAAATGGCAATCGAGGCAAAGGATTTCGTTGTCGATGGGGCTTCCTCTCTCGTTCACAAGGTATAATTCATCCATTTATTGATGTGATTACTCATTTGTTCAGGTCGGGGAATTAGTGAGACAGGCTGTACAATCTCTTCAAGAATTCATGAAGAGCGACGACAATTCTGTTACAAATTCAACTGCCGTGGAAGAAAAGGAAATTCCTTCTACAACGAAAAAAGCAACGAAGAAGAAGTCAAAGAAGGTTGAGAATAAATTAAATATATATGTGTAAACTGATATTCATTCAGTCATTCACTACGACAACAATTCCTGAGGAGGATGAAGACGAAGATTGAAATTAACGATGAACGATGCAATTTTATTTTAATTGAATTAATAAGAATAAAGATTATTTATTATCTTTCATTACATTTATCCACTAATCAATTTTGACGGATTGAGCAAAATAAGACTTCAAAATAAATATTCAATTGAATAGAATTTGAACACTATTCTACTGCAGATACCAGGATTGCTTTCCATTTTGATATTATTCTTAGTGGGATCATACCTCACTCCCCAGTGCGAAATGATCAAAGGGGACATAGGAAACCAGTAAGAAATCACTGGGATACCACTGAGAACTTTAATTTTTTATGGGTTCCTGCTGGTTTACCAGCGACATCTTTCATTTTTTTCCGCTGGGGAATAATGTAAGACACTGAGAAAAAAGAGTAACCCCTCATTAGACTTCATTAGT
This sequence comes from Pristionchus pacificus, assembly GCA_000180635.4. NCBI lineage: Eukaryota > Metazoa > Nematoda > Chromadorea > Rhabditida > Neodiplogasteridae > Pristionchus > Pristionchus pacificus. Next base: position 11,214,009 of record CM026576.1, read on the forward strand.
TTATCTCGATAAATTGAAAGAGAAGAAATATTTAAATTAAGATTAACATTTTTCCGCACTTCTATATTTTTTTGTTATGACATTTTCTAATTATCTAATTATCTACCATGTATGAATAAATTAAAATATCACCTAGAAAAAATCCCGAAATGAGTAAATTAAAAATATTCAGTCAGTGATAGCAAAGATGTTCAAAAATACGGTATCCTCTCGTTTCTTTCATGTTCAGTCGTGACGTGTATTTCCTTATTTATCGATTTATTTATTTTCGGTACGGAATATTTAGCTCATTAGTGTCTAAGTCAAAGTTTGGTACATTCTCCACAGTGTTTCATCAATTCTTCACCCGAAATCTGCTTATGGAAGCGTATATTTGCAGTCATATTTTATAACAATTTCTGACTCGTATTTCTGCCACGTCCTTCTTCTTGTGTTGATGGCAATGTGTATTCAGTTCCAGATTTCGAGCTGGATCCTCGTCTTACTCTAACGAGAGGAAAGATGGACGACTCGTCTGACCTTCGTGACCAACCCGGAGTCGTTTCCAGATTCTTCTCTTCTCTCGAACTCGTAAGTTTAAATGTAATCTTTTAATGATCAGTTTGACGTTTGGCAGGGAATAGAGTGTTGTTTTTTTACAGAAATACCAGTATTACCTTGATCGACTAACCCCCTTCACTACCGTTCGATGGCTTATAAATCTCGTGTTCAATGCTCTCTTCATCGCTAGAATGGTTTATCTCCAGGTGTGACTCATTGATATATTCAAGTGTGAGCATGGGAACGAGTTAAGGGTTTCTACATCGTGACATATGCTCTGTACATCTACTATTTGAATCTATTCCTTCTCTTCCTCACTCCTTCCATCGACCCTCAATTGATGGATGATGATGACGATGGTCCAGTCCTTCCTTCCAAGGGAAACGATGAATTCCGTCCCTTTATGCGACGACTACCCGAGTTCAAGTTCTGGTATGTCCACTCTATCATCACATATATTTTGTGACGCTTTATGATATTTGATATATGTAAATGCTAGACGCAGTAGGTGAATAAATGGAGCTAGGCAACGGTGAGAAGCAAATAATGTGTGGGTAGAGAGATAATATCTCCCAGTAATCAATACTTTGTGTATGCAGGCATTCTTCTCTGAAGGCGTGTATATTCGCAATAACTTGCACCTTCTTTGAATTCTTTAATGTGCCCGTATTCTGGCCAATTCTCGTACTCTACTTCATCATTCTCTTCTGTCTCACAATGAAGAGACAGATCATGGTCAGTCTGCATTTACTATTACATTATTTGAGAACTACTTCGATTTTTGGCCCATGCAACAACCGCTCCGAATGTGGAGGGGTGGGGAATGAGATGGTAGGGACGAAATACTCTGCGAGAAAAGGCTGGGACAAATCGAAGTGCCGAGATGAGTATGAAATTGAATTATATTGGTTAAATAGACAATGGGATAGTTCTTGTATACAACAAACATTGGAAAAAGAGAGAGGCATCTATGCATCTATCTATAGAAAAACTGAATAATGAGGAAATTATGAATGGAAGGAATTGATTATATTTCAGCACATGATCAAGTATCGATACATTCCCTTCACAGTTGGAAAACCAAAGATGGCAGGAAAGGAGGATTCAGGAAAGGTTGTTATGGGATAGAGAATATTGAAGGGCGATTAGACTACCATGATGATATTCCGTGTTCTCAGACCACCGTGATATAGATCCAATGCCCCTTCCTCTCTCCTCTTGTATTACCAACTCAACTCATCTCTCATGGGTACCCGATAGGTCTTCGTTTTCCCTTTGTTACCAGAGGAAGCTCATATTATTTGTATTATCCGAGCCAACGGCAGCCCCTATTTATGTATTCGCACTCCAACTTGTTAATATATTTAAAGTCGGATTCATTATCCGTAAATATATTTCATAGTATGTATAAAACTATAACAATTGTGACAGCTAGTCGTGTATTGCAAGGTATGAGAACGGGAGAAATTGAAGGGGAGGTGGGAGGGAAGAGACCGAAAGAGGGTCGATATGTGCGAGAAAATCTCCGTTTTTCCTGACTGGTAATTGCCAGAAATGTGATTGTTGAGCGGTTTGACGGATCGAAAGAATTTGAGGGGAAAGTACGGAATGTCGAGAGAATAACAAAATGAAAAACTAACTGAGATAGCACAAATCTACAAATAATTTGTAAGAAGGGATGGAATAGTTCTACTCGTGTAGTAGATCTTCCTTGTATATATCATCATCCTCGTCTGGTTTCACTAATTGACGATTGAAGAGAGGAGTAAGAAGAAGCACGATTAAATGACCAATGAAGAATGTAATGAGAATGGCATCCATCCACCATCCTCTGATCACTGACATCTTCACCATATTCCAACATACCTTAATTGAATTAGAATTGAAAGATAAAGAGAGGAACATAAAAAAATATAGTTAGATGACGACGAATACACAATGAATAACACGACACTCTTCACAGTCGACACAATACATGCGAGTTGATCACTCGATACTGGAATAATATTGGAAAGGACAGAGCATGCATACTTGATGGGTCTTGACCTCTTTATCATCGTCTGTCCAACATTCCAATTCCTTCTCCAATTTAGACACGAAAGCTTCTTCCGCTTCGGATTCAGAGAACAATTTGTGAAACATTGCCACAGTCTGTAATGGATTCAATGAGTAATCTATCGTATTCTTCTTGTCTCTCTTCTCCGATAACTATCGTACCTCTGCACATCCAATCCATGCCCATACAATAGCCGCTGAAACGACATAATTAGAATGGAAGATCTGAGAAATAATGTACCTCCCAGAATGAGATCAATAATCAGTTGAATAGTGAATAGAATCCATCCCAAACGACGACGGACAAGACACTGAAAGATTACGGTAGTGAAGAGATACTGTATCCCCCCCCCCCCCTACAATTGATATCTCTTACCAAATGGGATGGATTTCCTCTGGCATCATTGAAATCAAAGAATTGAGGAATGATAAGTATCATTGAGAATAGAACACAAACAGTGCAGCATACCCACAGCACCATCATCTTGTATTTATACTGAAGAATATTCCCTCAATCTACAATATTGATAGATGAGTACTTACCAATTCAAGTGAATCTTGCATGGATTGATCCCATGTGAAATTGTCCTTCCCTTTCGTAATTGTATCATTGAACATCCCATAAGCGATAGGGAGAACAGTCTTGGCCGACTGAATAATCTCATATTCATCTTCCTTCCCCCTTCCTTTCCTTATTCTTACCTTGTAGTATGCCTCAGATATAGCAAGAACGAAGCAAGAGAATACTAGATCGAATCCACAGAGGAGAAAGACTGCATACTTGTAGTAGGGGGGAAGAGTACGACGAAGAAAAGAAGAAGAAGAGAGGGGATCACCCATTCTGACACCACCAATAGTTCAATACGAGAGACGAGACCACGAATACACCATGTATTAAATTGAGTGAGAGAGGGAGAAGAGATGGAAGGAATTGAAACGTCTCTCTCTCTCTCCCTCTTGCTTCTCTCTCACTGGAGATAAGCACGACTATAATGATAGGTGAAGAGAGAGAGGGAGGGAAAGGAAATACGGAAGGAGAGGAGGAAAAGGGAAAGAGAAGGAACCCCACTCATTCTAACGAGTGTTGTTTTGGTTGATATGAGAGTGAGAGAGACTGATTATGATAGGAGTGAGTGAGATTAGAGGAGCCAAACCCATCGATTGAGGCAAATGTCGAAACAGGTGGTGTGAGAGGAAGAGAGAAGTGACTTGAATATTGAGAGATCGAGAGGAGAGAAGTGGGCATTGATGGAGAGTACAGAGAAGAAGTGGAGAGAGATACAATTAGAGAAGAAGGCACAATCGAGTGTCCATTCACGGGTATTACACTCAACAAACGAGAAAAAACATTCTACGGATGTATACAACCTCTTCGATCAACACCCGCTATTCGACCATCTCATACGTATATACCGTATCCCCATTTATCTACATGAGATAAAACAAGACTATTCGCCAAATTGTACATAACTACTATTGCATTTCTACCTCTGCGATCGATTTGAGAACACATCGTGTATTAATTTTGAAAATATCCTGCTAATGTATCTTTTTAAACAATTTTTTTAAAAGTGCAAAATCACAAAGCTGACATAACAATTCGAGGGATACTGTAAGATATCACAACAAAACTTTGGACAACTTCGGACCTGTTCCTTCCGTGTGGTCTTCTTCTTTTTGCTGAAGCGATCTGTTTTACTGATTGATTGTTAGATTATTGTATTGTTCGTTATGTTTGTGTTATCTACGTACATATTTTTTAAAGTTTAAATTCAAAATATAGGTCGAATATAAGTATGGACGACAGATTACGAGAGCACCATCGAGCGGAAAATACTACGGAAACTACAGGTACTTGTTTCAGTTATATACAATAAATATATCATGAATTTAAGTGGTTATAACTGCTGAATTGTTTGGCCTCGATGCATTCAAGACATTTCTCGAGAATTTACCTAGAAAGAAGAAGGGAGATGTGAAGACGAGAATCGCGCTAGACGTAAGTTACTACTAGATAATAGAGACCTCAAATTTCAGTTGGCGAATAATGTAAAGACTCGGCACCTTGGTGATGAAGCGAGAATGAGTTTCACTAACATGAAATTTGACTCTCCCTTTTCTAGCGGATCTTCATCGAGAAAAGCGAGCGAGGTGAATATTTGCATATTGTATCTTCAATTGTATGAATATGATTGTAGAAGGAAAAGAAAGAGGGAAAGCAATGCGAAGAATGTGGATGTGAGTTCCTCAGAGTTGCACTCTCATGGGATGGAGAGGATAAGATTGTCGAGTGCATGAATAGATCATGTCTGACCACAATAGAGGAACTACCAAAGAATACTCATCTCCCTGTCGGATTCATATTCAATCCTGCTCATGATGTAAGTGACAATGACGTTCTAGACGATAATGGCTTCATTTCAGAACAAGGGCTGGTTTCATCTCATTCCCGATCGCACATACTACCCTCGGGAAAAATTCAATGCAGATTTTAATTTCATAACTCGAAAGAGGATAATATGCGATGATGATGATGATGGAGATCTACTACTTCCCTGTCCGTCCCAAGACGATCTTGTTCAACTAATATAATTATTCAACAACTATTGTAGAATACATTAATTCCAAGTGATCTCATCAATATCATTCGCACCATGTTCTGTTGTTACCCGACTCCTTTGTGATGATAAAAGTTAACAAAGACTTGAGTGTACAGTTGAGCAAGGTCGCGAGGCATTTCATTTCAATACTCATCATTCGATGCAGTCACTCTATATTATTCTTCTTCTCATTATTTCACTAGTTTCTGCTCAATGGACTAATGCTGGTCTTGCATCTATTTCTCCGTAAGATTAGTTGCATCTATTCCAAAGTATTCCAAGGAAGGATTGTAGTTCGAACAAAGATCCCGATGTTATTTACCTCCGTGAGTTCGATCTCCCCAAGAGTGCTCCCCGTGCACATGCGATACGATTTGTCAATAAAAATGAGAAATGGACAGTTGGAAAGGAGGATTCGGTAAGTTGAACTGTTTATCAATATTAAACATGTTAATGACTCGTGTTCAAGTGTTATGTATAATAATAGGCACAATTGCAGGACACAACGGGGAGAGAATTCAAACTAATCCAGACAAAATTAGATGAAATGAACGAAATCCGGAAAAAGAAGAAAGGGAGAAGACTAGTTATAGATAATGAAAGTGAATTCACAGGGTCGATTGATCCATAAGGAGGTGACTTTCAATTCTCCAATCAGATCATCATTTTATCAATTCCCTCACAGCGAATCTCCAATGCTTCGATCTCATCCCGACTAAAGATATATATTAGATCTTAATTATTTACTACACACTCACATTGAAACGACATCAGCACGTCTCTTTAAACGTGTACTTGATTCTGTTGTTCGAGAAATAACTCTCTTTGCCATTTCCATATCAAGAGTAACCTGAAAAAAACGTATAAATAAGGTTCCAAATATATTTGTGTGTGATGCTTATTCGATGAAAAGGGAAAACCTTTGGAACAGTAGTGGCAAGATGATCCAATTGCTTTGAATGTTCCTTCAGCGTTTTAATCATTTCAATTTCCTTGCTGCTATCGATCGATCGACTCGACAGACAATTCCACAGCTGCATACAATAAACGGTTATCTTTAACTTTCTTAGAGTTTCGTAAGAGTAGTACAGTAATTCAAAACGTTGCCGCTGACACAAAGGCATGCTACGATTCAACAATGAATATACCACAAAATATAGTATAGCATAATAGAGCGAAAAGAGGTAAACTAACGAGATTGGCCTTGTGTATAAGTGATTGAGTGAGTAATCGATTATTGTACATCCTTTCTTCAGATTGACGCAATGTATCGTACAATGAGAGAATAGATCCATTTTGAATTTCCCTCGCTCCATTCACTGCATCCACTCGACTCACGCAATTACTTGTCATCCACTCAAATACAATATTACAATTAATAATTGGAATAGAAAGGAACTCACAGTGGATGCATGATGTACACTGTTTCTTAGCACTTGGAAGTTATGTTTGATGGAGGATAGAGTCGATATAAAAGATGATATAAGTTCGCTCTCTTCACTCTTAGATGAACCACTAAAAATTGTATTATGAAGATGACAACCTTTTAAAACTGCATACTCACATATTCTTAGATATTATTTTGAGATCCTTGAGCATTTCCTTTATTTTAACTTCTACTGCAGTCCCTCCGGAGACAGAAGAAGGGCCTGCCACTATTCGATCTACCGATTTCGTCTCCCACTCATGAGAAATCGCACTGAAAAATAAAATCAGGTTGAGCCCGAGAATGAAAAATAATGACGCAAAAAACGTACAGTGATTCAAGTCCTTTCTCAGAAACATAAACGACCAGTGTCAAGTCGGTTTCAATTTCTATGCAGATACATGGGATTGAAGAAAGGAAAGATCCTTTGAGAATATGAGCACACTCGACCACGTCCATTCCCTCCCAAGATGGAAGTGACTCTCTTAAATTAATATTACAACCTTACGCCAACTCTGCGTAGTTTGAGACTCACCCTAGAGCAATAGCTGTGAGATATCGTTGAGATGAAGAAAGATCGAGAATGAAGAGAGAATCTATAGTCTGGACAAGTGCTCCTGATTTGAATGGGATAATAGAAAGTATGGAGGAGGGAAGAGAAAGAGAATCGACTATTCTTATCGCATCTGCTCCATCGTCACTTAATACAACTGCCAAATGATGGAGAATACCTTAAGTTGACATGTTCATACCAACCCAAGCCATTCGCGCAAATTTGATTCGTGTTTAATAACTAACCATTGGCAGATGAGGCGATGACAGATGTAAAAATATTATCATTACTTGAGTGTACAGCAACGGCAGAATTAATCTGATGAAACAACACTATATTTTAATTAAGTAACTTAAAGACGTACCTCCACGGGCAAATTGAGAGGATGTATAGATTGAGCGGTATTGGATTGGTATACGGTACTGATGTGACTCTCTCCATCACTATCGATGAGAAGAAGATGCCAGAAACGAGAAGAATGACAGAAAATTGTAAAAGAAACTTAATGAAACAATATCAGCCTAAAAATACAGAATATAACTAACCAATGCTCCTAAAAAGTCCGTAACTATTCTGATTGGTAGACGAGAGATGAGGCATAAGGGTGAGAAGATCAATCTTGACTTTAGGATATTCTATTCCGGTAGACCCATTCAGCTCGTAGAATCTACAATTACAACACTAATCAATTTGATAGAAAATAAAATAATAGCATAGATAAAACTTAAAGATATTATTGAATCATTTCATAAGAAATATGCAAATCAAGTACCTGATAGCGCAATCGGAAGATAATACGACAATGAAAGAGCTGATATCATCTCCACCTTTCTCGCTAGTCCATTCCAATTGAAGAGGTTGGGCATCTCCGAGAAAGACACTTTCTTGGATGGAAGACGATCTATAACAGAAAGTCTTCGTATGTTTTGAGTAAGCCGAACACCCACTCGCAGAAGTATTTTTGTTGCAACAACTCGGCGACTCCGCAATTACTCCACAATTCGATTGGAACCGATAGAATGATTGCAAATTTAGAGCCCAGTAGGGCAACACGAGGCCCATTAGGATCCGGAGTGATTCGAGTAATTGGAGAAGGAAAAGAAACACTCGAAACTAGTTTCTAAAAAATAACTTTAGAAAAGCAACATTCCTTCGAAAGAACATACCACTTTTTTGGTGACCTGAACAGATCCACCGGACGGGTTTACACCAAAAAGAAGAAATAGATTGCTTCCGCAAGCAACGAGGAGAGATCTATTGTGCCCATAGCTAGATATTGCCGTCACATTTTCGTCTACTGAAAAATCGTTCAGCTTCATCCTGAACAAAAACAAGTTACGCAAAACATAACATTGGGTCAAATAATGTGTTAGAAAAGGGCGGCCTATAAGCATAAACTAGAGAACAGTGCTCCTGATTAATCGATTAATCGCTATTTATCGTCGACCATCGTCGAAAAAGTCAGATTTTAAAAAAAAGATTAATCTGATGTTACAGCGATATCGCGCGCGCGATACAGTGAAAATTATGATACCGTAACCTTAATTCAGTTTTTTTGAATTCCCGTGCGATTCGACGTTTTCCAGCCTTCGCCGGCTCTAGAATTTGAAATTCCCGGACAACGCTCCATATCATCATGAGTTTGTGGAACCACTTATTGTGTCACCCATCTTTATTTAAGATGCATTTTAAGTGCCGAAACGCAGGTAGTTCGTTGCTGTATGTGTTCTCGCTAAGTCCCCGCTTCAGAAGTGCCGTATCTTAATTCATCAATCAAGCGCTTTCTGGTGCCTGATGATAAAGTTGCATGGTCGACCGAGTGGTCTTCATATGCTCCTGTCGAATACACTGATCCCAGCATCAATGGAAAGCCTTGGGCTGATACTAATGATCTTTCGAATGTGAAATTCAATGCGCTCGATGGAAAAGTGAACAGGAGATCATACATTTGGTATGCAAATGCAACTGCTAGGGTGGTCCGATGTGCATACTATTCTTCTGCAGAAGACCTGTAGATGTACAGATGAGTGTTCTTTGATAGGGGATTGGGTTCTTAATATTGCATCCACAGCATTCTCGAGGTTATGTGAGCTTTATTATTAGGGCTACATAAGTACAACGACCATTACCAATTTTGTTGTAATGTGATATAATTAAGTGACTATTCATTCGATGCCAATCAACGGCCCATTAATCCCATGGGTCGAAGCGGCATGAGCGGGAGGTACGCTACTAGTTGAATACTGAATCCACTCCATACTGCGATAAAGGAACCAGTATTTTTAGGGGTATACTTGGTCGATGGGGCCCGAATCATGCAGCTGACCCGATAGTTTCTCGATTCAAAGATGGGCGTCTCCAGTTTGTTGCGATCAAAAGGAAAGACACCGGTAAACCGTAGTTCTGCGATTAGAGAAGGAATATTCTCATTGAAGGCGAATGGGCTATTCCGGGTGGAATGGTGGATCCTGGTGAGGAAGTGTCCGCAACTCTTAAGAGAGAATTCGGTGAAGAAGCTCTTGGAGGAAAGACTATTGATATGGGAAAAGTGTGGAAGAACGGCAAAAGATTGTATGCCGGTTATGTCGATGATCCGAGAAATACTGATAATGCTTGGATGGAAACAGTTGTTGTCAGCTTTCACGATTATGAATCTGTCATGGATGATGTAAAACTAGAGGTATTTCTCATCAATATTTGTCCAAATAAAACCCGGGAAATTCAAATTCCCGTTTTTGACTCTTAGCGCGATTTACTACAGTATCCGGGCCTAAGCGTCGCGTCGTTTTCAGGCCGGTGATGACGCCGCGTCTGTTCGTTGGGTTTTTGTTGATTTGAATGAACCTCTCTACGCTTCACACAAATCCTTTATCGATTTGCTGAAAACCTCTCTCGACAATTGAATTTCTTGTTCTCATTTTTCCCTTTATCGTAAACTCGTGATGTAAATTGATGCGATATTTTCGTAATACATTCCCGTGTGTCTCGTTTGGTATTGATAAAATGATGTAATGTGTTGTAGAATGGCTCGTCGTCCACCACCTGAGATTGAGGGACTCACTTCCCTTAAAGTGGATAACATCTCGTACAATACAACACCCAATGATCTCCGTCGTCTCTTCGACAAGTATGGAGAGATCGGAGATATCCACATTCCTCGTGATCGATACAATCGACAGAGTCGGGGATTCGGATTCGTCCGTTTCTACAGGTGTGTCATGAATACGAGACAACAATCTTATTAGAGTAATTCAGTCGCCGGGATGCTGAGTACGCACAGGATCGTACAGACGGTAAATTCATCGACGGACGGGAGATTCGTGTGTCGGTCGCCAAATACGATCGACCCCAGGACGAGTCGAGCAGCGGCAGTCGTGGAAGAAGTGGTGGACGTGGCAGGTATACATTAGCACTGGTTGTAGATTTTTGATTGACCGAAAACCTTGGTGGTGTTTAGATTAGACCCTATGATGTTTGAGTGGTGAGAAGTTGATTTATTCTCAGATGGCTGAGACCAGCTGTTGCTGGGATGCAGTTGTGGAAGCAGCGAGAGCTGTTTGTAGCAGAGTTGCTGGCTGCTGGCTGATAGTGCGACGGATGGGGTGTGAATGCAGAATGGTTAAGGTCTCGATCTCGTTCCCGCTCTCCTTACCAAAGAAGAAGATCTCGCACTCGTTCTCCTCCCAGTCGCAGTCGATCCAAGAGCAGAGATCGATCCAGATCAAGGTCAGTCATTTATTTATTATATTTTAAGATTGATTGCAATTGATTAGCGTCTTCATTGGAATGGAGCGACAAATGTCAATGAGTTGAATATTTGTAGATCAGCGAAACGTTCTCGTTCGCGTTCTCGTTCTCGCTCCGCTTCTCCTAGAAGAGACGACGACAGAAGAAGCAGGTCAGACTGTTATTATTTGATTGTGCGCTTCATCTTATTGTAAATACAGCTCGAGGTAAATTACAATAATTTGTTGTAAAAAAATGAGTAACCAGTGCTCTTTATTCACAGTTGAAAAGGGTTGCGGAATTTGTTGGTACGAATTTAATGTATACCATGAGATTTTGGCAGACTATTCTTCAAAACGACTCATAACTCAGCATTTTTAACCGTCCGCCCAAGATTCCTACATAAATCAGAAAACCTTAGCAAAATTTCGGGGGCCGTTTCAAATGTGATTTATGCCCTGTTAGTTTTTCGGAAAAAAGACTTGGAAAAAGAGAAAAAAGTGTTAGTTTTATCCGACGTTTTTCCAACCTTTTTTCTGGAAAATTGTTCAAATTTGAATTCCCGCATTTTTCGATTTTTGGCGATATCTCGGCTCCCCATGAATCAATCGACTCAAAAATTTGGCAGCAGATAGATTACCCAATCAGTAATCTAAATTTAATTTTTTGTGAAGACTGGGTCACGGGAAATTGAGATATTGTGCAAAAATGAAAAATGCGGGAATTCAAATTTGAACATTTTTCCAAAAAAAAAGTTCGGAAAAAACTAACACTTTTTTCTCTTTTTCCAAGTCTTTTTCCGAAAAACTAACAGGGCATTAGATACGGCACTTATAAATCGTGAACTTTCTGTAAAATGATCGTATTACAGATCTCGCAGCCGCTCTCGATCAAACAGCCGTTGAAAGGAAAGTCACCATGCGTACTCTTATTTATTGAACTCATCTATATCTCATTATATATTTACAAACGCACTTCAAAAGTTGTAATCTTACCCATGCGAATAATAAAATTGGGAATGAATGAAGTTGATGGTTGAGTGAACATCCGGAGGGGAAAGTGGGAGTCTCTCTTAGTTATGACCACCGTTGGAAATGTACGAGTGCCCTCTACATTGCCTCATAAAGGCAATCTCATCTTCGATGCTCAATTCGAATCTGGTATCTTTGATACATTGTCAACGGATCATTGTTGTTGTAGGAAATCTTGGACGAGTTGATGCCATCTCTAAGAGTGAATATGACTTGTTTATCCGACCGGATACTTGCAATTCTAAGTATCGAGTTTGGTTTTATTTCTCAGTTGATAACGCCGAGGATAAACAAGTGATCTTGTGCCACACACCCTTCATGAGTAAAATATTTAGAGGGTGGTATTCAATATAGTCAATTTCTCGAAACTTCGTTCTTTATTTGACAGTGGAATGGCTGCTCCTGTTATGAGAAAAGAGAAGGATGAGACATGGTGAACAATTATGCTTTTCTTGCACTTTCTTCATATTGTTTCTCACTTGCTCTTTATTCGTTACGATTATCTAGAAATAAGTGTATAGTAGGGTTGCTCGTTCGGTTTCGGAATATTCGACCCCTCTCCCCTTCTCTCTCTCGCGCGAGGGGGGGGGAGGTCGGAAGGGTCGTGAAAAACCGAGGCAAAACCGACTCTCTCGGTTTCAACGACCCCTCTTCCCCTCTCGACAGATTATCCGAGGATGGGAAGAGGGTGTGCGCTCCCTCAAGAGCACGTGCTCGAGGGAGAAAGGAAGGTCCTCCGTGAGCTCGGTTTTATCGAAACCGAACGTGCAACCCTAGTGTATAGTGACACCTACTTGAGAATTACAGGAGTCGAATAGCAGCGAAACATTTATATTATTACCGATCTTCGCTTCACAATGATCATTTTGTACTATCTTTCGCATATGTATTCGATGAGCCACACAAGGTTGTTGAGAGTGTCAAATGGTATATGATAGTTGATCGATCAGGTGTACTTCGCTTATTCCATTCCCTATACACATTCGAAATTGAAATCATTCCTTTCCGATCTGGAGGCAAGACAACTAACATTCTTCAGACGGAGGGTTCTCACTGAAACAATTGTTTGTACTTTTAACCATTCTGTTTGAAATTGAAGAAATGATTTACTTATCTAGACAATCATTGAATATCCTGCAGATTGTCAAAAGAAATTAATTGTATTTCAGCAGAGAAGAGAGGTAGATTTGATAACGATTGAAGATGAATCTGCAATAAATTCAAGGAAGAAAATGATATTCATAACAGGGAGAGTTCATCCAGGAGAGACTCCATCTAGTCATGTCATCCATGGTTCGTCCCCCTCCCCTCCCCCTCTCTCCCTCTCTCTTCATCCATTATCTATTTCATGTCTCATTCAATTCCTAGTTAGTGATGATCCTCGTGCACTTAAATTACGTAGTGAATGTTCATTTAAAATAATTCCGATGCTCAATCCTGATGGAGTCGTCCTTGGAAATTATCGGTATGTCATCTATTAATCATAATTCGATATATAATATAGTTGTTCACTTCTTGGAATGGATCTTAATCGTCATTGGAGTAAACCATCTCAATGGGCTCATCCAACTATATTTGCTACGAGAAATCTTCTCGTCCTCTATGAATCAAATCCAGTTAATATTCTTTCTCTTACTTTTTATTCCACGTTCTATCAGATGGTCGAGGTTATTCTATACATTGATATACACGCTCATTCTCAAAAGACCAACTCTTTCTTGTATGGAAATCCATCGAATCTAGAGAATCACAAGTGAGTTGAATATTGTTGATGAACAGTAATGAATATATGATAAGGGATCGAAAAGTGTGGTTACCGTATGCACTGAGTAGTGTGGCCGATGATTTCTCTCTCGCATACACTCAATTCAATAAAGATGCTGATAAAGAAGGTACGGGAAGAAGGTAAGATTTTAGAGGGGAAGAAGATAATGAACGAACGATTGAAGAGCTATGGGATCTATATTATCATGTGAATGCTTCACACTCGAAGTTTCTTTCTTCTCGTATAGACCAAAGGATTCTCTCACTGCAAAGAATATTCCTTATCTGAGTTGCAAGTGTTAGATCTTCATTATCATTCTCATCTGTATCTTTCCATATTCAGATGAATCATTGGGAGAGCATCTCTGTCTCTCAATTCTTCATTACATGGAAGCATTGAAGAATGAGCGAACCCTCACAATCGTAAATACAGTGAATAGTCTTCTCAAGAAGACTAAACAGCTGAGAGGACCAATTCCTCCCTGACCTCTTATTTCCTTTTCTTCTCTCCTTCAATAAAGATGTATCCCCTATAGGGGCGGAGTCAGAGTACATGGAGAGAGAAAGAAGAGTACACTCTACAGTACAATCTCGATATTGTCTTCTCCATTCTTCTTTCCAACTTACGATTAATATTTTGTAGTATTCAAATTAATCTTTAATCCACCTCCCCCCCTCTCCTTTCAATGCATCTCTTCATCATCTGCTTCTCATTGCAAGTAAGTTTTCACTAATTTCGATTTCATCTCAACAAACGAATGGACAATAGAAAGAATGGGTCAAGAGTGCTTATGGAAGAGACATTGAATATATTCTATCTATCTCAATCTATTATTTCTCTTCGTCTTCTCAATGACCTTGCAATTCATTCAGTCTTGGCACTACTAATTACTCTCTCAATACAAATTGCCTTTGTGTGGGTATTCCCTCTCCTCTCCCCCTCTCTTTCTTCATCTAAGGTCTCACCTAATAATTGTTCCCCTAGAAGGGTCTTTTCTAACCTTGGAATACTCATCTCTCTTTCTGTCACATCTTCCCTCATTTCAGATTGGATTCTCTCTTCAATGGACAAACTCCGTTATAGGTTTGAAACATACACTTTCTTTAATTATGAAAAACCGATCAAATTGATTTTCGTGATTTAATTGTATGGTTCGTAAGAAATGGAGAGTATCTATATAATTCCCCTTAGCTTTGATCCTTTTACATAATTGTAACTTCCTCATTTTCAGGTCTGCCCACAGTATCATGTGAAGAAGACTCAATAAGAGTACAGATTGAAACGGTTCGTGCCTCTCTCTCTCCTCCTCCCCTCCCCTCTCCCCCCATATACTTCTTACACTCAGGAGCAACCATTCAATGGACGATTTTTTGTGAAAGGAGAGCATACGAACGGAGAGTGTATTCGAGATTACACAAGAGGACTTGGAGATGAAGATGGTGAGGGAAAAGAAAGAGAGAGGGAGGGGGGGGGTCATATTATTGTACCCCGGTCCACTGTAGGAACAATATCTCAACATTCCTTCGAATCTTCTAATAACAAGCCTATTGCTGATGCTCTTCTGAGAAGGAAAACGAATGGTGGTAAGATTCCCTCTCTATCCATTTTACCTTCGTTTACTTTAGAACAATTTTGTCCTCCTTGTGAATGCAATCGAAGAAAGAGAAGAGAGACAAAATCGAATCAATTGGATATGAGAGTTCAACTTGACAAGTGTAACATGCAGAGAGACAGAATCGTAAGTCTCTTCACTCCTTCATATCTCAATTGGATGTCCTTCAGGCATCTCCTCCTGGTCTTCGTCTTTCTTTAGTTGTCATTGTATCATTTCATTCTTCATTCATCACTAAATTAGACAAGGCCTATCGAGTACAATGTCTCTATTCAGAGAGCAATACAACCTTCTCCACTCAGTTAGATGTCAAGTATGTTATACTGTATTTATAATTTATTCGAACTCCTTCCTGTCATAACTTATATTATTCATAATTTCCATGGCACTTTAAACAATTGTTTATTTGAATGAATCCTCAGGATGCCCCAATCAGAGAATATCACTCGATCTGTTTCCCCCACTTCATGTCAATATAATATACGAAACTCAAACGGAAGAATAGGATCAAATGTGAAAGTGGGAGAGGAAATAACTCATGAATGGAGTTGTGATTCACCTTATCCAGGTGAGCAATTTAGTTGGCTCGTATTGAATACACATTTTGGTTCAATAAAAAGTAGTAAACCTCAGAAGTGTATTCTCTTCTTGTTCATTCGTGTACAGTAAGTGATGGACGAGGGGATCGAATGGAGATCATCAATGACAAAGGGTGAGATATTCATTATTCTATCTCATTATAATCTCTCTATCCATTCAGTTGTTCAACAGATATTTCCCTTATTGGAACTCCTTCGTATTCTTCCTCTTCACTATCCGCTTCTCTTCATTCTTCAGTCTTCAAATTTCCCGACAGAAATTCCATGGATATTCAGTGTTCTATTTCACTTTGTGCGAAGAGTGGAGGCGATTGTGAGAGAATTACAGTGAGTCACTCCGATATATCACAAATATTGCTGTCTCTCGAACAATATTGAAATGGAGAGGGAAGACAACTATCTATTTCCCTGGAATTTCTCTCTCTTTTCAGCCTCCCGATTGTTCTTCTACTCGCATTCGTCGATCAATTCTGAATATTTCATCTCTTCCTACTTGGACTCTTCACTCTTCAACTCTTTCCATTCTCGATTCTGATTCTGATCTTCCCTCTTCTTCTGTCCTTCCTTCTCTTCCGTTCACTTCTCATCTCTCTATTCCTTCATCATTTTGTCTTTCACTTCCCTCTTACTCTCTTCTTATCTCTCTTACTTCCTCAACAGTTGTTGCATCTTTCGCGCTTTTAATTTGCGCCCACAAATCATTTCGATAATCTCATTAATCTCCAGTTATTGATTAGTTACGTGTAGTTCTCTTTCCACTTTCCTCTTCCAATGATCTCTGTTTTCGCATAATAAACATCTCTAATTGTATTTATCATATCTAATTTTTCTTGAATGGAGCAATGAGTTTTCTGAATGTGGATGGTCCATTCCATAGTCCTTTTATGAGTCCATTCCAGTATAACCATGGCATGAAATATCTCTTTAGTAGGAACGAGAATCGGGATGGTTTGCTCTGGATGAGACGAGATCATTGAAAAAACGAGAGAGACTCTCTCTCTCTTTCTATTTACCTGATCGAATGGGAATGATTCAAGAGGAGAAGAACCACTAAATTCAGCCAAGATTACTTTACTTCGAGAGACCAAAAGTGGACACGACGCATAGCCATCATACTAAAAGAAGATGATTGTGTGATTGATAACTGTACAAGTACAAGTGATTTAGTAGTATACCTGGGCAAGAAGTGGCTTCCCATTCATTGCATCCCATAGATTTTTCTCTACTGCTTTCAATTGACTGGCTGAAGGTGCAGTAATAAGAGAAGATAAGAAGGACGATAACTAACAAATGGCTGCTGCAGTCTTCGCATTGGGGGAATTAGTACAATCACCAAGGGAGAAGATATTGGAGAATCGAGTACTCTGAATGGATGGATTATGAGAGAGATGAAGAAGAGAAGGAGCGAACTTGTAGTGTCACTGCATTCACATCAACCCATCCATTTGAATCAGTGAGAGAAGGGGAAGATCGAAGTGATTCAATGGGAGAGCAAGGGGGACCAACGTGGAGGAATGAAAACTACAACAATTATTAAATTATGATATCCGGAAATTAAATTGAGAAGTTTTTTTTACAATGCGTTGAAATGTAAGCAGACCTCCATCTCGACATTTGACGAATCTTCCAGATTCTCGAATGTTGCTATCCTATTCTTTCCATCGATCTTTTTCAGTGAGTGTCGAGTGTGCAGATTAATATCTCGATCCTATAAGAATAGCAATCATTCTTCCTTAAATAAGAAAAGAACGGACTAACCTTGACTACGTTCATCAATGCATTCGCATAGTTCTCAACTCCGAATATTCGAGGAAGTGTAGTGAAATAATGCAATGATGAAGATGAACGAACTCCTCGAGAACGGAGGATCTACATAATGAACAAATCGATGAAAACTTTAAAAATTAAAACCACATCGAATGTTTTTAAGGTGGAGGATATATGTATAAGAAACTGCGCAAATGAAAATTAAATACTGAATTGAATATATCAATATTCTTCAAAAATTGCCCATACGGTCATTCAAATTAGAAAATACATTACCCTTGTCGGATGCTCTACCAATTGTATTACATCCCAACACTCATATCACAGCGAACAAATGTAACTTACATCATCTGCAATATAACAAATCTTTTGCGGGGCTCCTGCACATTTGATGGGCGTATTGGGGAAAGAAAAGAGGAAGTTTCCCTTCTATGAGATTATTTATGAGTGATTGAGAATAAAGAGGAACTAACTTCCACTGAAGAGAGCAACCGATACGTTTTCTCTGCATATTCAGGTAGATAAATAGTCGAAACGGGACATGTTTGGTCTTTAATCGATTCTGCTAATCCCTCGATCTTAAATATTAATAATGAATCAAGAGAATGAGATAGATTGAATTTACCATGTCTAGTCTTATCTCAATACCCGTGCATATCACCATGTAATCGTATTCAATCTTCGATCCTTCTCTGCAAATTATGTTCAATGTTTATTGTGATTGAAGAATGGGCTGGTCAGAATTAAGAATGTCTCTTCACTACATTTTGCATATTCTTTCATTGGTTTAAGAAATGGAAGAGTATCTATGTAGAATTTATGTATGCAGAATTTATATTCGTACAATAATAACATTGTTGGTGACTTACTTAGTTCTGACAGTATTGTTACTGGGATCGAATGAAATAACTCTGTCCTTGATCCAATTCACACCAGAAGGAATCAAATCTTTCTGAAGTATTCTTAAATCTCAACTTAATCGAATTAATTAAAATAACTCACTTGTTTTCTTCGATTTTGTTCTAAATTCATAAGCCCCGCTCCCACAAGAGTCAATCCAGGTTGATAGTAGTGAGTCTAAAAATTTTAAAAAAAAAGTTGATCTATGATTTTTATTTCGATTTTCACTCATGAAAAAGGGAAGTGACCTGAATAGAATCGATAAGAGTGATTGACCCCTTTGGAAGTTTTCTTGCCATCTTTGATGCCATTCCCAATCCGGCCGATCCACCACCAACTACTAATAGACGACATGCACCTAGATACATTATTAGATGAAGAATCAACAACAATTTAACATACCTAAGAGAGAACGAGAAGATTTCATCTCTGAGCGCAGTAACACTGAAGTGGAAAAAGTAAATGAAGAAGAGTCGAATGCGGTTTGAGAGAGTGAGAGAGAGATCAAAACAGTAGTGATCACTAAGGAGAGAAAGAGAGAACAACCACAGGGGATGGAAGTGCTACGTGTTAATACTTTCTCTCTGAGAGAGGGAATAAGTACTCATTCTATCGAGTCTGTGGCTTACGTGACTATTGGAAGAATGGAAAAGATAAAGAAAGATTAGAACGTGGAGATGAGAGTCAAGTGTGTGTCTTTTCCTTCTCCCTTCTTTGTTGTGCACATCACTACAACAATCACTAACATTGTCAACAATTTATCGACAGACTTATATACAACCGTTGATCTACCAGTTTGAAAGAGGAGTGTATGACACAGAGATAGAATTGGAAAGTAATAATCCAGGATGAATATTAGTGGTAGGACGAGGAATGATTCCATCGGGACCACAATATATCCATGGAAGACGAAGAATATAATAACGAGACCAACTAAGATCGAGAGATTCTCCTGGATAGAAAACAGGAGATGATTCAGATGCAATGATCTGCAATCGACAACAAATTGAGTAAAAGGAGAGGGAGGGGAGATGATACCTTTGGATTGATGGATACGGTAACTGGTGCCTTCGGTGTTACTATATGTATTCTCATCAATTGAGCATTCTCACATGGAGTCTGCAATCGACAATACATTTAATTTGTAGATAGAAAGCTTACTTTTCGATAGGAACATGGTTGATAGAGGGGTAGATCATTCTCAACCAAATGAATTCCATCATCAAAATCTCCCATTCCCAATTGTCTATGACCTGCACTACATTCATATTCCATTCCAATGAACAATTTGACCTGAATTTGATTATTAGTGATATGATGCATGGTCAGTTGATAAGTGATGGGTACTATCCGTCTCATCTACTCACTCTCTCAGTAATGGGCCCTTTTCTCATTCTCTTGCTTCGTGCAGGTAAATGAGATGATTTGATTACTGATTCAACGTAATTCATATCTCGATTCCATTCTGTTCCATCCACCTACAACATTCACAACCGCATAACGTTAAATTATTCTTATTTTCATATGTTTAAACTAGAGTAGTGGTCTGACCTCTAGATACACATCGAGTGGAAGCAAGTGAGTATCTCCAATGAATCCATATTGACCTCTGATACCCGAGGTGTGACTACAATGATACATCCTTGCTATCCCCCTTATCATAGATAGAATACCTGTATAGACTGCTTGTTCCCACACAAACGAGACTCCACGATGGGAAAAGAGGACGAACATCAGGAGCATCCAAATGAGGAACTCCTTCTAATAATGGAACTTCATCCGAACGGAGACGAACTAGAGCATCGAATTCCTCTGCAAATCAGTATTCAGATTGTATATCTAATTACTTGGGCATAAAACGATATCATATCCCCACAGAGTAAAAAACAAAAATAAGGAATATAAACTGACGGATGGCCTTTGTGAGTTGCGCATCTTTTGTTGATTTCACAACCAATTGTTCTTCTTCCAAATAGTTCTTCTCGTCTCCCTTCAAATACTTCAGTTTAATAATGGAAGGAAAACTTATATTTAATATGAATAGAGAACGTACACTGTTATCTTCCTGACTATTTTGAGTATCTTCAATTTCCAGATCGTCTTCCTCTTCTTCTCCTTCTCTATCCTCTTCATATTCTTTCTCTTCAAATTCTTCATCTCTCTTTTCTTCAATTTCTTCCCTTTCTCCAATTTGTCCGACAACTCTCGCTTCAGGCCATTCTTCTTCTAATGCTTCCAATCGTTGTCCTTTCTCATCAGCCACCAGCTCACAATTATCACATTATTTTTAATAAGGATAGTAATAATAACACTCAAATATAAAGAAGGCGTAATAAATTAATACCTTGAACTGATGAGTTTCCATTGCTCGTCCACAACATGCGAATTGAGTGTAGAAATCACAATTTGCTTCCTATTAATCGATATTTCGACATAAAGATAGATGGATGGTATACCTTGAGAGTAAATGGATCATTTCTAAGCATCTGACTCCTTCCACAATTACATCCCGAAATGTGAGTAGTTGAAGAGGAATGAAGAGTCCATCTGCAATACTATTTCGTGTATCTTGATCAAGATAATGGACTTCTCATCATTATCATAAACTAACTTTTCTCTATCGACAGCATCTCCAATGGAAGCATGAGCAGCTAATCGACATGAATTCCCAAGAAGAGATCGATATTCACATGAACGAAGATCGGATGACCAAATGGCTTCGAATGATTCTTTGAGTGCCGTGTAATCACGAGGATTCACTTGAATTGAATCAAGAGATTCGAATACTGAATTCATCTGCCAAACAGAATTCAATCATCATAATAAATAAATGCTTACTCTTTCCTCATGTTCTCCTCTTGATAGAACCAGATTCGTTCCAGATGGCATATACTTTTCTCTTGCGTTATCCATGTGCATTGCTGCTAATCTACAGTTCAAATTTATTATCTTAAATGTAAGAAGAATATCCGATAAATTATTAATAATCAGGTTGATGAGCGGTAAAATAAAAAGAAAGTTCCCACTTTGTGATGAATTCTGATTCCTCGTCTTCCATTTCGAGTGATTCCATTGCATTCAATAAATTAGTCGCACTGCTCATAAATCGCTCATGAGAGGGAATTTCGTTTACGAGCTTTCTTCCATCTCTCACTTTTTTGATGTGAGAGTTCAGAAAATGTAAGAGTCGATTCGTGTTCGAATCTGAAGTTAAAAATGAAGACAATTAAATGAAGCGTGACTACCAGATTCTTCCTTCTCAAGTGTTTCTCCATCCATCGCAGAGAATAACTTGGATAAAATGTGTTGAGTAGTAACTTCATTACTTTTCTCCATCAGATGAATATATCCTTCTCCCCAGATATGACCGAGAGCTTCATCAGCACCACTCAAAACCATACTCATGATAATACTATCGCACGACTTTAGCTAGCTATTGATCCGGAAAAAAACTCACTTTTCTCCTCCAGAGAGAAGTTTGTAGTGTTTGAATACTGAGAAGGTCTGATCCTCGAGACTTTGTTCTAATTTCTCAAGTACTTCCTTCCTCTTCCCAATTCCCAAATCTTTTCTGAACTCAAAGAGATTTGCATTGAACTAGCAAAATTTATAATACCTGATAAGATGTCTATGAAGGGCGAAGATAAATCGAGGTACTGCGAATCTATTATAATTATTCAATTGCGTTCCTTCAGACATGGAATCTCGTAATTCCATTCTCTTCTTATTCACATTCTGAAGAAGTTGAAGAAGTGTCAATTCGATTCGACATGCGTTCTCCATAATAAGAACGAGATGAGATAGAGAGAATGCAACAGCCAGCTGTGATTCCATCCTCGACTCCTCTTGTCCAACCCATTCAAAGAATTCCTAAATGAAATGGTTTAATGCAAATACATGCTTGTTTGTCATACCTTATTAGATGAAGAAGAAACAGAAGCAAAGGCCGAAACATCTTTATAGGAATTGACGACTAGAAATAATGCCTCAAGATCGAAAGAGAAGAACGCATCGATCTTATAACAAATATATGAAAGAGACTGAGAATAGGAACATACCGAACCGCAGTTGAGATCGCGTTGACCCCACGAAGAGAGATATGACCCTCCAAGGGCGTCATTCAAATCAGAGATCTTCGTACTTGAGCTAGTGTCCTTTCCGATTACAGTCTGAAGTCAATCAAATTGATCTGAACCTTGGTACTTACGTACGATGACAACCAATCCTTTGTTCTTGCAAAGCGAAACTCCAGATTTTTCCATATGTTGGATCCATTCAGCAAGTGGTTTATTGTTGCCACCCATGTTGAATCTCGAAAATTAGCAAACGAGTTATTCCGGCAATTACAAACTTGTACGGGACCAAATTCGCGAAAGGCGAGACATTATCTAATTTCTTAAAGAGATGTCCCGACAATAATTCAATTGATTTAGAAATAAACCGAGAGAATATTCAAGACATCTCATTCTCAAGATGCTGTCGAGATATCAAATTCAATATGAATGTGTACGTGCAGTTTGAACTTTCTACTTACAGTACCCATTTTTTAAAAAATATTTTTACATTTTTAATATTTTTTTTGCAATTTTTTTTACATTTATGTTCACAGTCACCGTTCTAATCTGCCCAGTTTCTCCCTTGATGCGCTCTAAAAATTGAATATAAAATCACTCACCGCATCATATTCAAGCGCTTTTGAAGGCCGGGAATTGATCGGTCGGGTTGGGACCGTTGTTTAGAATAACAAATGTCACGGAGCTGCATTCTTTTCTATTCTCGTCCTCGTTTTTATAATTATTATCTATATTATTCATTTGTTGAGGTAAATGGGCCACCACGACGAGCCTCTGACTGCGACTTACAATACGCAGCGTCCTCCGTGGGTCGGAATTTGGAGCGATCGGAAATAGTGAGCCTCATTCGACTTCTTTTTAAAAAGGTTACGTATGTCAAATTATCGCTTTTTCCAGCACCGGTCGTGCCGATTGGTGGAAGGAGCCCGGAAACAAGGATGAGCTCGCCAGACATGGAAAGCTTCGCCTTGTGAGATCGCGATACAACGAGGAGGATCCTGATTGGTTCGTCGTTCATTTGTTCTTGCTCCAAATGAATATTTCAAGGTATGATCCCAAAGTGCCTGATGGAACTTCCGAGACTGGTCCTCTTGGCCTCGATCGGACTAAGCATAAGGACATCACTAAGAAGGGTGATACTCCGGGAGATTTCGAAGAATTCCAAGAGAATGTATGTTTTATAAGTTATTTTTTGTGTATGACATATAATTGCAGGTGTACAAAAATACCACCCAGTTCAAGAGAATGTCTGAGGCTTTTCAACTGTCGAAGGAGCATCCTGGAATAGCAGTATCTCCCACGATGAACACTCTTGCACTCACTGAGAAATCCCTTCTCGGAAGGTTCGCCATTTAAAAAAAAGTAATTATATTATCAGTTGGTAATGGATTGTTACAGAAACGCACCCTTCCAAAACTCTTGGTATACATTTGGTCCTCGTTTCTTCGATACTCCTCTGAACGAGGGAACCTTCTGGAAGGGTCTCGCTGCTGCAAAGTACACTGCCGTTCTCAGTGAGTATTATCTCTTTAACAAGAATACATGATACTATCTCCTTCTCTTGAGTGGTTCCGTACACTATGCTGGAGATTCGTTCATTGGGAACAGTTCCGTGGAAGACGTTTAGTCCTCGTCTCTTTGTATCTCGCTACGCTGCCATTGCTCCTCTTCCTATTGCCGTGGCTACTTCATGGGCCATCGCTCTCTCGGCTGCTTCTAACATCAGAAACAAGGTTCGTTCTTTTGGACCTCCTTGTTTAATAGTGGTCATAAGTGTGACTACATTAATAATGGGGTGTTAATCAGGACGACGTGTACAATCACTTGTACTCATCTGCAGCAGTCGGAGCTGTCGTCGCTTCTGCCAGTCAGTTTATTTACCCTATTATATATCATTATGTTACATAATGAAGCCGATTAGCAAGACATCATGATGATTAGAATTATTTAGGCGATTTTTAAAATCCGAAAGTTGCGAAAATTGTTCGTTTCAGAGGACAGTGTTGCTCGTGGAGTCACTCTCGGTATGGTGACACTCGTCGCTGGAGTCTTCTGGCATTATCTTCGTGTGTCCGAAACCGGTCTCCAGGTCAGTGTATCCATTAATTCGCTTTCGAGAAGTAGTCGCACCTTCCATTTAGTGTGTGGTTGGGTTGACCCGTTTCAAACCAAGCCAGTGGTTTGGATTTGAAAATGATTGAATCTAATGGACGGGATTAGGGTTGAAAATACGGTTTATACGAACCGCTATAAAGGAAACTGTATCGGTACGCTATTAACTATTATTAACCACGATTGGCAACGTGGAATCTTAACCGTAACAGTCATTTAAACTTCAACAGTTTAGCTATAAATATAAAATCGAATGTGTTATCTCCAAATATTGCAGAGTAGTGTCTCTCAACCGACATCTGGTGGAATCTGGGGTGGTCCTCTCGTGTGGAAACTATTCGATCAAGGAGATATCACTGTTTCCACTACTACCTTCTAGAGAGATGCTCATATGTAGAACAGTCGATACAATGTTGTATTCTAAAAAGCGATAAATTGCGTAGACTTTCCATGCAATCCTGACTACTACAAATTTTGTCTCTGTCAATATGTGAATACTTTATGTACTTTGATAATCCAGTAGAGCAAGTAACGGATAGTAATCTTCTTGCACAGGTGGTTGATGGCATGACGTGGTGAAGAGGTTGTTTAAAATGACATCTTCTATAGGTAGTTGTGTCATCTGCACTTCTGGTTTTAGGCCCGATAAGGTGAGAAGAATGAAGGATAGAATAAGATGATCATCCTTCTTTGTTAAGATAGCGGCCCTTCCGTGTGGTCACACCTTCCATTACGATTGTGTTATACAATGGATACAGGTGAGGAATTGAGCCAGTTCTCTCTACTCCTCTTGAAGAGTAGATAATGGATAATGATTGCAGACATCGAAGAATTGTCCCAGCTGCAGAGTTCGATGTATCGAGAGAAACGTCATCAAGAACTTATTCTTCAATTCCGATATGGATACTGTCAGTTTCTTGTTCATTTCTATCCATTTCGGTTTTCATTCAATTGCACATTAAGAGAAAGCGGTATTGCAGACAATTAACGGAGAGGACGAATTAGATTCTGTGAAGTTTCAATTGCATGAAAAGAAAAAAGAGTGCGAGCAAATGGAGAAGAAATTGAATAGTGCTTTGTCTGAATCGGCTGTTAACCAAAAAGAGGTTTGGCCATTCGACATCATATGTTATTCTCACTGGTGACCTTCGATGTCATAGTTACCCGGGGATCCGCAAAAGGCGGGGTCCGGGGATCCGCAGAAGGAAAAATGTACACTACGCAGACCCGCAAACAGCGCGGAGCGCCGAATTTTATTCACGAAAACCACTCCGCCGATCGACAACCCATAAAACTATGACACTATTAGCTCACCAGTGGTTATTCTTGAAAATTAAATAAAAAATATGCTGCTGAATAGGGCGTGATTGGCGGTATCCTTCATTTGTATTGATGTAGTCTATTACAGCGTCATCGATGGCAGAAAAAGGCAGAGGAAGGAATGGAAGCAACAAAGAAAGTGGGACAATTGCAAGCGATGTTAGTGGATCAAAATGAGAAGGAGAAGGAGATTAGGGAGCTCAAGGCTAAACTCAAAGCATCTAAATTGTCAGTTTTATTTAACCTTTTATCAGAATTTCGTTAATGAAATGTATAAAATATGTTCTCTTTAGCTATCAAGTGATAACAACAGGAGGATCAGACGAGAAGTTAGACAAATATATCAGAAGTGATGGAGAAGTTAATACTGATCACTTCTTGCATATACTCAAGAACGATTTGAAGAAGGCAACTGAGAAGATTAAGGTCTGTTATGCTGCACATATTATGATCTGATCTACCTATTTTACTATTATAATTATAGAAAGAAAGGTAAAATATAATTATAGGAAGAGAGGAAAAAAAGAGAAGAGGCCGAATCAAAAATCCCGGAATACAAGAGATTGGTACAAGGTCTGAAAGATAAGTTGAAAGGGAAGGAAGCAGATGATAGTCTCGTCGAAAGACTCGACCATTTCAGCAGTAAGATACTATCATATATATTACTGTTAAATGTACGTGTAAGAAGGGAAGTTGTATGGTGTATATTTTTGAGATGAGAAACGACTCTCGTTGGGAGGAGATAATATTAAACCTGAATTCTCTGATGAATTCCTTGGATCGGCAATGAGACCTGCCCCGAAGGGAAAAATCAATAGAGGGAAGATTGCAGAGGTAGGATCAAGTATACAATCGTAGTAATATAATTGTGATCAGGAGTGCAATACCATTCTTGATATTCCATCTGCATCTCGTCGACCCTTTCGTCCTTCCCCTGAGAAAGAGTTTGGTATTCCCTTAATTCTCCTTTGGTCAAACGATAATTCAGTGTGTTCGATGTGGTTATGTCTAAGAAAGTGAGTGATCGAATTGGTCATAATGAGAAGATGTCGAATGGAATGGGTGGCGCTTTCTCTATGAAGAATACTTTCGATAGACTTTCCACTCTTCCCCTCGTCGAGAAAGGTTAACCTTCACTTTCTTTTTTTTTTCAATTTTCAATTAATGTTTTCAGAAAATCGGGGTAAACCTTATGATAGGATGGCTCCTAAGAAGAAAATCATCGCAAATAATGCTCGACTCTCTGACTTCTTCTCCAAAAAATCATCGAATGTGAAACATGTGGAATCTGTTGATCTGGATTCAACAATTTGTATTGATTAGAGTTTAAAAATCGGACTACTAACATTGACCTCATTTTGAAGTTGTGTGATCTCAACTAGTTCTGTAATATTCAGGAACATATCTCACATATTTATTATATTCGGTTCTGTATATTTGTTCTCTTCGTATGCGATAAAGGCGCTACAAATATTGAAAGTTGTCGTTTGACATCGTAAAATCGAAGGAACGTTTACATTAAATGCCGATCTCACTGAAGTTCAATTATTAGTTCTTGTCTCGTTTGCCGTTCAAATTCCGTTGTTCCGTTCTAACTTATCTAAATACAGAAATGATTGATAGTCATTGTCATCTAAGCGACAATTCTTTCAAAGAGGATGTGGATAAAGTTATAGAGAAAGCAATTGAGGTTACATATTTCCCATGGGCCTATTTAAGAAAATGGTTAATTTGTTTCAGTTTGGAGTGATTCAGATGATTGTCGTGTGTGAGTATGCAGATCAAGCAGTTAAAGTAATTGAATTGAGTGAGAGATGGAAAGGGAACATCATCCCATCTATTGGAGTTCATCCCATTCAGGTACATCCCATTCACGTCTACGTATCCATTTAATCATTGGTTTTCCTATGATCAGAAACGAAACAAGAGTGTGCAGATTAAACATTTCGATTTGATTGAACCACTTATTCGTAAGTATAGCGGGAAAATTGGATGCATTGGAGAGGTGTGTGCATTGTAATAGAAAGATCAAAGATTAATTGAGATCGGACTCGATTTCTCCCCTCGATACAAATTGACAGAGGAGCAGAAATCAGTACAGATTGAAGTATTCAAGCGACAATTAGATATGGCAAGGGAACTAAATCTTGCAGTGTAAGATTCTTCTCACTCAATAACATCTTAATTCTATCTCAGTAATATCCATTCCCGTTGCGCATCAACGGAAACTCTATCTATCCTTTCTTCTTATTGTCTTCCTATTTTACTTCATGCCTTCGATGGGAAGGAAGATGCTATCAAACAGGCCATTCAGATGGGATGTTATCTCTCCATTCCCCCTGCATTCACTCTCTCCGACCAGGTATCTATTCTTTCCAGAAATAGATGCGATAATCTATTTAAATCGAATATCATCAGGGTAAACTATTGATATCTCTTTGTCCACTCTCTCAACTTCTTCTTGAATCTGATTCACCTGCTCTTGGTGTGGAGAAAGGAAGGAACGAACCTTCGAGTCTGTCTCTATCTGCCAATTTCATTTCCCGAATCAAAGGAATTCCCTTACAAGACGTATATGATATCTCTACTCATAATGCCAAGACACTTTTTCGTCTATAACAATAAACGATGTTTACAAGATGATCACGTAATGTTTATGAAGAGGGATGTAGGAGATATATTGATGTATTTCGATTTTTTAATAGTCTAGACACAATTCATCATTGCACTGGGAAAGGCAGATCATAGAAAGAAGAAAAGCACTCGCAGAAAGTAAGAATCACAGAAGTAATTGAAAGGCACAGAATCTGAGTAGGGCTGTTTGGTACAAAGTGAAAGAATAAGTGCAATCATGTCAAATAAGTACGATATTTACAGTGTAAAAAAAAAGAAATTACAGTAGAAACATGCCATATTAAAAATTGCAAAATCAAGCAGTAACAACTACTGAATCAGATATATTTCTCATCGTGACAAGAGGTGTTAGATGAATAAGAGATGTTAGGACGAATGAGATAATGGGAAAGAATCCAGTAACTAGAAACAATCGATCGTATCTGGAAGAAATTGATCAATATATTTTTCAATATATGACTCACCCCAGATACGGTAGTACGTATTGTCCAAATAATCCAGATATCACTCCAGCCATAGAAAGAGAGATTTGAACTAGTCCGTACATTACACCTGTATTCACAAATGAATGGATTATACTTGGAATGTTCCCACTCACCGAAATGTTCCTTCCCAAAAAGTCTTGATGAGACGAATGGAAGAAGGGAATATGTTCCTCCAACACAAGTAAAGAGAAGACAAATCTATGAAAAAAAGGAAAGAATCATCAATGGAATAATCATAAAACGAACGGTGATTAAGAAGAGAATTGGTGAATCAGAGTATTTAACAAGAGGAAGAGTCCAAGTGAGAAATGCTGCCATCAATGAAACCATTACCATTGTCTTCTGATATGAACTCTGAAGCGAGTATTTTTTTTAAAGATTTCGTTAATGAGTCATCGACAGATGCACAACGGAAAATTCTCCCGTTCTAACGAAAAAATAAGATTCCCTGTTGAACTATTCAAAGAATTCACGATTCTTCAACCTTTTTTTGGATTCTGAATTCTTGAAAAATAAGATTCTTCAAATATTAAAAAAATATTTTCAACAACCTTATTATTTTCAATTATCCTCGACAAATCGAAAGGGTATTTTTGTCTTGCAATCAGCATCCTAAACCAAAATTTCAAAACGGAATATTTATTCTACGGATATATTTCCCGAAGAATCTGGGATTCTAAGAATCAAACACCTTCGAGAGCGTGAGAAATAAAAAAAAAAGAGTGAGAATCGTTGAAGATGCAAATATCCAGCACTCACTGGCATACTCCCTCCCCTTCCCCTTCCTCTTCCTCTTACCTTATCTGCCAACCATCCCCAAGTAATTCTTGATCCACAATTGAATATGGAAGAGACAGCAGCGACCATTGAGAGGAAGTGATCAGATGAGATGAATTGAAGACCGTACGCCTGAATAGAAGAAAAGAGAGAGGGGAACGAATGGAGAGGGGAAGGGAGTACCTTGTAGAGACCAGTAGTGATTTGAACCCAACATGAACTGAAGAAGAGAGTAAGGAAGAGGAAGACAAATGAAGAAGAAAAGAACATTCCTTTTAGTCCAATGGAAGAACGAGATGAATCAGGGAGAAGAGATACTGTATCCTCCTCATCTTAATTGATAGATCGGAGATAAGAGAGAGAGAATGTCATACCTTCTCCCTCGAATGGATTTTCAATTGGAGAAGCGAGAAGAAGAAGACCAATCAATTGAAGAATTGTGAAGAATAAAGCCATTACAAGAAAGAGAGATGGAACCTCAACGAAGGAATTAATGAGAATGAAGGGAAAGGGGAATCTCACTCTATCAAGTAGATCTTCTTGAGTAAAATATCCTTCTGAATTAGTGGTGTAATGGTCGGGATTCACGTATAGAGTCTACAAAGATATTGAAATAACCAATAGAGAGGAAGACATAATAAAAAAAAGGTAAAGATGCTCACTTGTAAAGGTGCAATGAACAGTGTTCCACATCCGAATCCAGCCACAATAACTCCACTTGCAAATCCAATTCTACCAGGAAACCACTAGAATTCGAATATTTAAAATCTACAGTACATTTCCATTTTTCGTCGTAATGGGAACGTAATTGAATCATATTTTATCCATGCCATAGGACCCTTCTCTCCTTCTTCCCCCCTCCCTTCCTTCTATTCATCTATCTATTCTTCCCTTTCTAACTTCTTCATCTCTTCTCGCACAATCGTCAATCCATTCCTTCTACCTTCCATATTTCTATTCCACTTCTCTCCTTCTCTCTCTCTCTCTTCGAATGAGTAATCAACTCAAATCCTCTCAAATCTCATTATCTCTCCAATATCAGCGTGGATTGGAGTAGTAATCACATATAGAATGGTCATCTCATAAGTCACCCTCTCTCCCTCACCCCTTCCCTTCCTCCTTCTCTCTCTACCTATTCTCTCCTCCTCCTCCTCAATTGATACTTACCGCATTGACCTGTCTAAGGGGGGATTGAGAGGAGAGAGAGAGGGGAATATTGAAGTCTCTGGTTACATAACAGTCTAAGCTCTTCCTTCCCTCCTCTTCTCTCTCTCAATTGATATTCTCACCCTCTGGGCAGTTATGAGTACGGCATTGTATGCAATTCCTGATCCGAATGAAGGTAGGAAACCAAAAGAAACGAGAAGCCATCCATATGAGATTGAGATGATTATTGATGAGAAGGCTATACTTCCTCTGAAATGGAATATCATCAAAGAATAGATTACGGTACTTCCCCTCTATCCCTTCCTCCAATACTCGTAACGACAGTATAGAGATTAATTTCCATCTTTGTCACTTGCGTCATCAAATATTCACGGATTCCATTACCGTATATCCCATCCATTCACGTCAAATGTCATTACGAGAAGTGAGGCTTGTTTTCCTCCTCCTATCCTATCACTCCCTCTCTCCCTCTCCTCTCCTTCCCTCATCCGATTCTCTTCTCAACTACAAAAAATAGAAAAGGGGAGAATGGAGGGGATGGGAGAATGGGAGATGTGATATCCCTTCTGAGTAATTCCTCTCTCCCTATCTCTTCGTCTCTTTTTACCATTCATTACTAAGGAGAATCAGAGAGAGATTCAGATTGAGTATCGTACTCTCATATTCACACATCCCTCTCTCTCTCCTTCTCGATATTGAGAAGGAGGAAAGGGAGAAGGGAGGAGGAGGAAGAACTCTCTCTCTCTCTTCCCTTCTTCTTCTTCATCTTCTTCCCTTCATCGTCCATGCATTTTCACCTGACGATGGAAGAGGGATAGGACAGTGATGGGAGGAGAGGAGAAGGAGGGGAGAAGCGTTGATTGAAGGGGAGGGGGATTGGTTGAGATGACTCGATGGACCTTCCTCCTCCCCTCTCTCTACCTCTATCTCATTACCTATGGAGACAAGAGATTCATTGAGTGGTAGTGAGACACATGGATCCATTCTGATTACTCCCGCACTGGAAGAGAAGGAGAGGGAGAGGGAGGGAGAAACACTGTCGTAAACCTCCCATCGTCCACTCTCAAATAGCCCATTCATTGGTACTACACTACTAGAATGTGAATATGGAACCACCTGCATTGTCTAAATTAGAGTGGATGATTCCCCCCTTTCTTTCCTGCCACCCGCTATCTCTCTCACTTACCACCTCCCTTCTCCCCCCTCTTCCATCCACTTCACAGTCATACCCATATCTATCTATCACTCTCCTCTATTTATACAGTATCTTCTCCTCACTCTCAATGAGACTTCTCACTCTATCCATCTAGAGCTACGAATGAAATCATTCATCTAAACATCTCCTTACGTGTATAATGCACATCCAATGGTTGCAGCCATTCTTCCTCCCATCGATTGTTCAACTATTCCTCCGATTAACATTGAGAATGGAACTCCACCTGAAACCAAAATTTGAAGAATCGAATTCTACAGCTTGAATTAATGTTTTTTATTCGCAGTATTCCCTTTTCCACTTTCCTTCAATTCGAATGCGAAAATACAGTTTTTTTCCCTCATTCCTTCTATCTTCATATATTTCCTCCCCCCCCCCCCCCCCATCTCTCTTGACTCTTCCCCTTTAGACTACATCTCATCGAGAGGCATATGATGAGAGGGGGGATCAATTTTCAACAGTCCATGCCCTCTTTCCCCTCTCTCCCCTCTTCATCCTTCTCAGATGGCATACACACATCATCATCCACCTGTAATAACTCTTCTCTTTGATTCCCCCTCCCTCTCCCCCCCCCCCCCTCTCTCTCTCTCTCTCCTTCCTTCCATCTTCCCTTGTAAGGGTCCACCTCCTTCCGCTCTCCACTTCCCTCCATTGAATCATTCATCTGTGTTATTCCCCCCTTCTCCTATTCTCTAGTCCTTTCATCTACCTTTCATTTCTCCTTCCGTCTTAATCATCTTCATATCGAATCTCTACCTCATCTTACCCAATGACTTACTTAATAGAGTTTGAATCCAAATGAGTGATCCTGCAGTAATTGATTCATCAACTCGAAAGTGAAGATATGACACCAGATACGGTAGCATATTGGCTGAAATGGATTGACTACCGTATCCTCTGCCCTTACCCTTCTAGGTATCTTCTTTTCTCTATTACACTCTACATGTACTCTCTCTCTCTCTCTTATATCTTCAGTAAGGAGATAAAGGAAGAGATATGGATACGGTATCTCCCTTCTCCCCTCTCTATTCCATTTTATTCAATTCATTCTTCCTTCTCTTCTCGTTCATTCCATCCAATCTAGAAGTCGCCATAAATTGCATTTGTGAGAGTCTTATTTACTGATATTCGGAATGGGGTGGAATAGGTAGAAGGATGAGGGGGGAATAGAGTAAGAGAGACAAGAGGGGAAAAGTAGATGGAATTAATCAGAATACGTCGATTCATTTCTCTCATTTAGAGAGACATTGTCTAGAGTGTCTATGAATCTAGAAGAGGAGAAAGAAGGGGGGGGGGGGGGGATCATCTATCTCATCAAAGGGATAAAGATGAAATCATACCGAAAGAGTAGACGATAGCAAGTGACATCATAGTGAGAACTCCTCCAAATAGAACGAAATAGGGACGATAAGTAGAAGGAATCCATTTGAGTATCCAATCATTCGTATCCATCCAATATTCAATCCCTCTCTATCTCAATATATCGATCTCATTCAGTGTATTCGACTCTCCTTAGATGGGAATCGTCGTAGAGAGAGGGAGAATAGAGAAGAAGAGAAGTCAAACACGGACAATTCTTAGTGAGGGAAAACTATGAAAAGAGAAGAGAAAAAGGGATATTCAGACACATCTCTTCACTTTAATTCATACTTTTCGTGAAATAACTGAACCTCTTATTGTACTGTAGATGTTATTAGATGTTCCCCCCATACCATATCGATTCATTCTTTCATTATTATCACTTTCCTTCTACAATTCATCTCAATATCCACTTGATACCCCTTCCTCTCCATCATATCGTTTGCTCTTATTTCATTCGTGTGAATAGAGGAGAACGATGAAGAAGAGAAGGGAGTCTACGGTATCATCCCTCTTCTCTCCTCCTCCTCCTCCTCCTCTCTCTATTCATTTGTCCTTGCCTCTTCCTAGGATGAGAGAGAAGAAGAGAGAGATGGGGGAGGGGAAGAATCTGTCTATTGGTTGAGAAGGAGAGATGGGCGGAGTCAGAAGAGAAGGGAGGAGACGATGAGACGACTCTTCCCTCACTCGCATCCCCTCCCCTCCCCTCTCTTCCCCTCTCTTGACTACCGTAATCCCTTTCCCATCCTTCCTTCCTTCTTCCATCATTCTCTTTCAGAATGAGTATTGATGGAGATTTCCTTCGATCAGTAGAAGTGACATCTCATCCAGTGGAAGGATCTCTTCTTAAGGCAATATCATCTCTTCCTCAAGGGAGACTCATTGGATTCATCGATAAGGTTCGTTCATCCTCATTCACTCTCTTCAATCCAATTTACTTATAGACGTTACCCAATGACAAGAATGCCCTTCTTATTCTCAATCTAATCAAAGAGACACATGACGATACGAAGGCTAATGTCGTCATAACTAATGGATCGACTAAGGTGAGAAGAATGAAGGAGTGAGAGAGTGATGACTACCTTTCAGACTATTCTCCAGACAGCACGAAAAATCGATAAGGGAGAGGCACTTCTAGCAGGAAAGAGTACTGAAGAAGAAGATGAAGAAGAAGAAGGAGAAGACGGAGATGTTAAAATGGAAGAAATTGAAGATGATGAAGAATTAGAAGAAGGAGAAATTAAGTAAGTGATCATGCTCATCATTCTCTCTTCACTTCTCTTTATCTTCTACTTTCACTCATCACTGGGGGAGGCACTTTTTATCCGTTCAAATGAACACTACCCTTTTTCTCGTTCGTTCCACTAACCCTATTGTGTATTGATAGTGGGATGATCTCCTCCCTTCCCCTTCCCCATTCTAATCTCTCTCTCTTCCTTCCAGGTGTGACCCTCTCAATCGTCGTGATCATCATCCATGTCCTCAATGTACTAAGACCTTCTCATCCCCCAGGTACTCCCCCCCCCTTCCCCTCTCTTCATTCCTCTTTCAGTGGTCTCAAACAGCATTCTCACATCCACAGTTCATCTAAACCTCATCGTTGTCGACTCTGCAATAAAGCGTATACTCAATTCTCTAATCTGTGTCGTCATCGTCGAATGCACACTGTGAGTCCCTTCCCCCTTCCTTTCCCTATGATTCCTCCCCCTTCAGACATCAACTCCTTCCTCTTCATCTTCCACTATCGATACTGATTCTCCCTCTTCATCATCTCATATCTGTCCCACTTGTACTCAATCCTTCCCATCTCTTCAACATCTTCATCAACACAAATCCTTCTGTGATATGACATCTTCTCTATGTCGTATGAATATTCCCCTTCCATCTTTCCCATTTCCTCCTGCTTTCTTCTCTCAATTAATGGCAATAGCAGCAAGTGGAGGTCTTCTTCCTCCTCATCTCATTCCATCATCTACTGTATCGGAAGGAGAGACAAGTGGTACTGTATCTCCATCGGGTAGTCAAAAACGAGAGACATCATCTCCTCTTGATCTAACTCGTAATGGATCATCATCAGAAGGAGAAGAGAGTATATCTCATGATGAAAGGGAATCATCATCTCATCCTAATGTATCCATTCCATCTCTTGATCATTCATCACTCTTCTCACTTCTTCGTACTCCATTCCTTCCTCCATTCCCTCCTAATACAATTCCATCTTCATCTATTCCTCGTCAAGGAAAGGACAGATATACTTGTAAATTCTGTCATAAAGTCTTCCCTCGATCAGCCAATCTTACTCGTCATCTCAGAACACACACGGGAGAACAACCTTATAAGGTGAGATACCCTTCATATCTATTAGACTGTGCAACAGACGTGAGTGAAGACAAACGGTATGCATAGGTAGAGTATCAGTATATGACATGGTTACAAACCATACAACATGTACATGGAATTAAGGCAGAGTATATTAAATAGTTTATCAATGAATCTTCTTCTCAATAAACCATCAAATATTTGTAGTGTGATTACTGCGAACGTTCCTTCTCAATTTCATCGAATCTTCAACGACACGTCCGTAATATTCATAATAAGGAACGACCATTCAAGTGAGTATCTCACCTCCCCCCCCCCCCCCCCCCAAATCCCCTTCATCATTATAATCATCCCTTTAGTCCCATTCAAATGTCTACTGTCCGATCATCCATTTGGCCAACTGAATAATCTAGAACGTCATCGGAATAAGAATCATGAGAAGTATAGACCATCTTCATCTCTCATCTCTCTCCCAACTACGAGTCATCCCATACCATTCATAACCACCATTGATTGAGTCGAATTCAAGCATAAATTATATATATTGACTGTATTACAAGTGAGCATATGAAACGATGCATCAAGATACACAAGGTTATTCAATGTGAGATCTTCCATGTGTCTGAGATTGAGTGGGAATGGAAGAGGGAGGGGAGAGGGAGGGGGAGGGGGTTAGTAGTTGATGAAGACAAGCTAATTACATCGACAACATATGGTAGGTAGAGGGAGGAGAGGGGAAGAGAGGTGAAAGGGCATGGAAGGTCGAGGGAAGAAGAAGACAAGACAAGGTAAGGAGATGCTACACACCTGTTAGAGAGAGAGAGGAAAGAGTCCATCTGGGGAAAAGGGAAGTGATCCTTCCTTCTATAATGAAGAGATCGAATCCATCTCAGGAGAGAGAACAAGGGACGACACCAATGAAATCACTTGATTATGAACTCCTTCCATTGAATCATTCGCATTCACTATCTGTAATTCTCCTAATAAGTCCCCTTCTATCCTCTTTCCTCTCGTACCTTCCATCTTTCATCTGTCAACTTCTTCATCTCAATAAGTACTTTCTTCTGTAGTTCATTACACTCCAATCGTTCATCTCCGAATCCTCCCCTTCAATTCATTCCTTTATTCATTCCGAAGTAGTAAATCATTGCCACCTCTGTGCAGCAACATCAGTATCGACATCGAATCTGAGTACGATATCTGGTTGGGGCAATCCAATATCAGCACACTTCACCCATTTCTCATCGAGACCTGTAAAAAGGATGAGTAGACTACGGTACTCGAGTGAAGTGAGGGAATAGGGGGAAGATGAGAGGGTAGGAGGAGGTATACGGTACATGCATCATCTACTCTTCGTTGCCTTTATGTCTCGCTTCACTTCCCTTTTCTCTCTCTCTTCTCAACTGTGATTGCATACCTTCCATCTTCCCCCTCCTCCTCTCTTCACCACTCTTCCTTCCCCTCTTCCCTTCCCTCCCTTAGATGTCTTCGTCCTCCCATTCTCTCCAACTCTATCCATACAACTGGAAGGGAAGAGAGGCAATCTCTTCAATCGATCACCTTCTCTCCTCTCTTCTCTCTTCTTCCCTTATAGATACCTTGCTCCTTCCTCTTCCATCTTAGATGGGAGGGGAAAGGGAGAGGTACACTCATTACCTTCCAGCTGCAATCGAGTGAGGGATCGAGAGGAGGCAGAGGAAGAAGAGGAGGAGAGGGGGGAGGGAGAGAGAGGGAGCTTCCCTAGGGCTATATCCTACCTACTAGTACTTCAAGCTAAATATAAACTTACTACGACAAGCTAACATAATAAGATTTGCATGACATTTTTAATTTTAAAAAACAAGGATGTAATAGAGCGAAGCACAATGTGGGGGATGTGACTACCGTAATCCGTGTGCATGTCCCCCTCCCCTACATCTCTTCCCTCACTCTCTTCTACAAACAGATTCTCCCACTCACACTCCTTACTTAGTCACCCTCCCTCTCTTTCATTCACTTGATTCAATCCCATTCTTTCCTTTCTTCATCTCACCGGATGCAATACTGTAAGCGACTCCAGAATAGCAATATCGATCACATACGATGTACGTCCCCAATGAGATAAGTGAACGAATCTCTCCTGCCTTAATTAACACATTCGTAATACCTTTCTTCACAAGAATATAACGCTAACTCCAATCGCATAATAAATGCGTGATAGAAAATCGTCCATGATATCTACTTTATTCGTGGAACCAGCTAACCTTCTGCCATCTATTGAGAGAGAAAGCGAGATGAAGAGCTTGAGGAGAGGCCAATTCAATTTCCTTCTTGAGATAAGCGTCGATCACTTTGCCGAAGGGCTCATCTCTATCTGAATCTAACTCTTCATGACAGTCATAAGTGCTCTCTGTGTACACAACATCTACATGGCATGCAACTCGTCTCCCTTTCATCCCTTCTATCCACCCATTCGCACAAACAACCATCTAATTGGATGTGTGTACCTCACACTCACCGGGGAATCTCATCAAATGAACTGTTTCGCCTCGGGACTTCAACCAATCAGCCAATTTCTTTGCTTGCGTCGTTTTTCCACTACGATCCAATCCTTCCAAAACAATGAATGCTCCTCGCTTCATCCTTTCTATTATCGCATGGATTAGGGTAACACTCGTTGGATCGAATGTGGTAATCGTTAGTGAGAAGCAACACTAATTAATCACACGCATACGAAAAGATTGTGATATAAAATCTATTTATCATCGATAGAAACTCTACAAAGGGGCTTCATCTCAACCAACAGTCTACCAATGTCTACCAATGGTACATAGTCTTCTGGAAATCGAGGTAACGGTGGGACTTGACGAGCCAGCAGAGGAAGGAATAGCAGAAGATGAAGCGGAAGATGGTCTTGACGGTGTTGTTGTAGACGGGGCCAGAGTACCACTTGTGGTGCACGCGCCAGATGTTTCTCATCACCTAAAGTAATACTTTCATAGATTTTGAGTCATTTAGAATATATCCTGCGTGTTTTTTTAAAGTTTGACCAGGGCAACCCGTTCCGAGCAACCCGAGCAACCCGTTAATATAACAAGATAATTTTAACATGCAAAAATATTGAGAAAAAATTAAGAAAATTCGTGAGCCCTAAATCTTGATGCGCCGCACTAAAATATTCATTTTAGATAAATTTAAAACATCGGCATAGGTGAGCCAGGGATCTCCTTGGGAAATTTTTGTACGGTTTGAACGGGTCTCCGTGTACAAAAACGGCATTAGAAGTACGGGTCACCTCCCTTTTTTGACCAATTTTCGTCTATTTTTCCTCAAAATCAACGGTTTGCCGCTCAAATTTTCGAAAATTTTCCCTATTTGAACGGGTCAGCGCCACCTCAAAGTTCCGCAAGGAAATTGGCGCTCAGCTATGAACATCGGTACAAAACAGGTAGCTGGTCGAATAATAATCTTTTTTCCCCCCAAATATTCGTCTTTTTTGACAGTGAACTACGAACCCTTAAAATAAAAAAAGCAAACTAACTCCACTAATACAAGAGCGCCCCCACTTTTCCACTAAAACCCGCCTTACATATTAAAAAAAAATTCGTCGCATGTAGGATAAATTTTGCCTAGATATTATTTTTAACGATCTTCATTTTTATATACCTGACATACCTCCCCTAGATAAAAAAACGCAAAAAAATAGACGAAAAAGAACGTTCATGTTTTGAGAAATACGATCTTACAACCGACAGTTGTCGTTACTTAAACTGGCCATATGTCTGTATAAATTAATAAGGTTTATTCTGAGAGCTTCAATAATGCAAATGCAATATGCAAGCTCTAGAATGTTCTAGAGAAAAAAAAGAAAAAGATATGTGTAATCAAGAAGAAACGAATATATTTCAAATGTAACCTCATTGTAGAAGGCTCCAGGAGTCTTCTCTCTGCGTGCGAGCCAGGCGGGAAGCTCAGACAACTTCACGTTCATGAGGCGAGTGTCACCTGCAACGCCAGAATGCAGTAGAAAGAAACGAAACGCATACATTATATTTTCTTTGCTGAAATTTTAGAGTTTTTGAAAGACTGACTGAGCGTGTTTTCCTTCAATGTTGCAAAACAATGTTCCAGATGTGTTTAACTATCGTCAATAATATCATAAAGCCTAAGCGCCAAGCACTAAGCACTAAGGATTGAGACTGAATCATAGTGATGCTAGAGTGCTTATTGTTAGACTTAGGGTTCGTGCTTAGTTCTTAGCTTACTTAGATCGAAATGAGCTAGACGACCGTGCGGAGTGCGCCGAATGAGGTGAAATGAGAGGGAGGGGTGGTTGGAATAGGGGGAGACCCCTCCAACAGCACAAGCGCCAAAGTTTCTTATTCAGTTTCAGATTCATTGTCATCAGTTTTTTTTTCCAGAAACAAAATAACACAAAATAAATTTGAACGAACGAGTTCCGTAGTAACGCCAGTGGCAGTAGGGTCCGTGAACATTCTTGTTCCATCTCTTGTCGAAGAGTCCAATCTCAGTTTTGCTGAGAACACGGTTGTAGAAGTAGACTCCCACTCGTTCGAACGCACGAGAGATGGGGATGAAGATGAGGTCAGGAACCCAGGGAACAAGCTTAGTACCCGCGGGAGGAGGACGGAGCCAAGACATCCTGAAGACAGGCACCGTTCAAACATGTAGAAAATATCAAAAACGAAAACATTAGATAATCAATAACTAGACCAAATCAAATCGACCACGCGATCACACAGTGAAAATGGGCTTCCCATTTTCCCTGTTCCCTGTTTTATGTCTTAGCACGACGTTAGGTTGGTTGGCATTTTGCCAGAGGGGAAAAAAGTCAGTTCGCGCTGCCTTGATGGGTGGTCCAATCAGTTTGCAATGTCTCGTGAATCGAATCGTACGAAATATTGTCAATTTGTTTTGCCAAGTATATCATAGTTGTCTATGTCCTGTTATCAATCAATCTACGTCAGATATTTACTCCTTTCAGTCGTCCTTCATGTCCATCTCGGAACCATGTTCTCCGAGTAAATCGTTCGAATTAGTTGACGAAAAGTGGCTCGCTGTTTCCTCATGCGTCGATCTTGCTGACCAGAACGGAGATAACCATTCGGATCCTCTTTTTATTGCACGGTTAAGTTCGACTAATAGGAAGAAAAGGACTATTGATGCATTTCTCTCTGATTTTGAAGGTATGCTTTACAATCGTTGGTCGTTTCAGTATTATATTGAGCGTGTGGAATAGTTTGATTTCAGGGAAGCTGGATGATCACATTGAAAATCTGCGGACCTTTGCACGAAGTACAGGAGGATTGATTGACGACGATATTAGAAGGATAGTTTGGCCTGTTTTGGCACGTAATCTTTACAAGTATGATCATGAGGGACCTTCCGAGCCGGAATTGGACGACGTACGCCGTAGGGCTTCTAATTCTCATTAAATCTTTTTTTTAAGTTAACAGATGATGAAGCTAATACTCATAAGGAGTGGAATCAAGTTCAGTTGGATGTTCATAGAACACTCGCTCGGTTCCCTCCTAATATTGACAAAGACGAACGTGATGATCTACAGGTAATTTTAATACTTGAACTTTCAATTGTCCATCAAGCTGATATATTTAGACTCTCTTGACTCCGCTCATCATTAAACTGATATCGGCTCGAAGGGATTTCAACTATTATCAAGGTTAATACTCAATTATTTTATGAAATATCTTTTTCCAACAAGAAGTTGTAGGCCTTCATGACGTTTTTCTAACAATTTTACTGGTTGTTGGACAGGAAGGTGCTGAGGATATGGGTAGAAATCTGATCAGAGAAGTACCGTATCCTAGTCTTCTCTGTTCACTCACTGTTACATTCAGGGAGTATTTCATGATTATCTTTCAATGACGCTCGATCAAGGAGTTTGTAAGCAATTAGAATTGATTTACGTGATTCTCTCGCGAGTCGATCCTCAGATTGAAGGAATCTTCAGACAGGTTCTATCTTTCTTTTGTTTTGCTAGTTTGATATTGGATAAGTTCTAGGTTGAACTGGGACCGATTTTTGCTCTAAGTTGGCCCCTTACATGGTTCTCTCATTCTCTTCACAGCTATAAGCAGGTATTGACTGATATTCTTTCAAATTTCTCCCTATTAAATTCCATATAGTATCTCTTTCGCTTCGGAAGTCTTCCAGAAATCACTCTGTTATCAGATTGTTCGCGTATTTGATGCATTCCTCGCTTCTGATCCTCTCCTTCCTATTTATTTCTCTGCTGCATGTATTCTCTATCGAAGATCGGAGATTTTTGCAACAGGTTTGATCTTTGATCTCTATCTATCTCTCTATGCTTCATCTTCCTTTCAGAACGAGAAATGCCATTCCTGCATCATCTTTTGGGTACTCTTCCAAAGAATCTTCCAATTGACTCTCTTATTTCTGACGCTTTATATTTGACTAAGCTAATACCTCCCCTTCTACTTAAGGGAAAGTGAGTACAATCATTCTCTTATAATGATAATTACAATAATTCACTTGTTCAGATATCTCAAATCGTATAAGGAGACAGGTCCTCCGATATCAAATATCGCTCCTGTCGTATCTTCAATATCTCGTTATGCTATCCAGGCAGTATTCGTAGCTGGTGCAATGAGTGCAGCAGCAGTGACATACTTTCTCTCTCGATCAGCCCTCTAGTCCCCCTCCCTTCCCCTCTCCACATTCACTATGTCATTCCAAGTCGGGTATTCCCATGCATGTTTTGATTGTGATACAAGTCGTACAGGTATTATCAGTTACTGTATTTCACTTGTTACTGTTCGATACAATGAGTGTACATCATGTATAAATATTATAGAACTCTAGAACTTATTTCCCTTTCCCTTCTTCTTCTTCTGTTGAACAGTCTTATGATGTTGTCTTGGTTCACTCTGATTGGGAGTCGGACGAGGAGAGGAAGTATTTCCTTCAGCTCCCTTATACTCAACAGATGGAGCTGCAGCTGATCCTTGAGTTCCTCTTCCTACTTCTCTCTCACGATTCTTTCTCTTCTTCTTGTAAGCAGTTCTTTCCTCCTTTGGAAGCCATCTGTAGTTATCTCACTTAATTACATTCAATAATGGTTATCGTTACCTCTCAGGATCAGGTTTGACATTGGGATCAAAGTTCTTGGGAAGAATCGTGCGCTTTCTCTTTCTCTTTCGTAGTTTACCAGTAACGATCTCCTGTAATTACACTTGTCACCATAGTCTCTCCATATCCCCTCGATACAATCCCTCTTACTCACAGTATCAGCCTTCTCGATTCCTTCCTTTGCTTCCTTTCTCTGTTTATACTTGTCTCCATAGAGTATCCAATCACTTTCTTCTAATTCATCAACATCCACTCCCTCACTTGATCCTTCAGGGAAGGCTCTCTCTCTCAGAGCATCAGCCTTAGCTGTGTCCACATACGAATAAGCACGAATGAGACGAGAGATGACAGATACATCGTCAGGAGTCACTCTTAATACGGTGAAGGTAAAGGGCAGGAAGGGAAGGGACTAACTTGTTCAATTCCTCGAGATAAGTGGCAGCCTCAGTGTGTCTCTCTCTAGTAGTTGCCAGAGTAGCCAGAGTATCCAACACACAAGCGAGTTCCTTCCCCTTCCATCTAAAATAGAACAATTATTAGAATATCATAAAAACGGAAAATGAGGATGAATAATAATAATTAATTCGTTACCCCTTCCTAGCAGTATCCAAAGTATTCACAGCTCCTTGTACATCTCCTTTCGTCTCTTGAATAGCAGCAATAAGAGATACAATTCCACTCTTCTTCTT
Organism: Pristionchus pacificus; assembly: GCA_000180635.4. NCBI lineage: Eukaryota > Metazoa > Nematoda > Chromadorea > Rhabditida > Neodiplogasteridae > Pristionchus > Pristionchus pacificus. The sequence continues at coordinate 11,257,841 of CM026576.1, forward strand.
CACTTCCACAGGAAGATTCTGTAGTTCATTCAGTGCATCGTCCCATTTACCTGCCAATTTCACCAGTACACTCTTCACCAATTCCTCTGCTCACCAAGATTAACAAGGATATGAGTCCGTGCGAGAATGGATACTTTATCATTGGATGGAATAGCTGCAACAGCCTTCTTCGAATCTCCTCCCTTCCAATGCAGAGCGGCCTCAGTCAACTCAGCCTCCTTCAGACTACCGTACTCCTTCACTAGATCATCGATCGCTCTCTTAGCAGGCTCACGTTGATTCGAATGGAGTAGAACCAGAGCCTTAAAACGCATTTTATCGAGATGAACATTGTCTGATATTTAGGATTCAACTTTCCAAATTATTATTCTAACCTGGTTAAGCAGAAGAGTGAATCTCTGATGCCTGCTAAGTTTGGTCTTATCAATCTGAGTAGCAGATTTGAGCTTCTTTCTTGCATCATTCAGATTGGATCGATGAGAGATGGAAGCAAGATTATTGAGAAGAGCAGCTTGGACGGACTTATCTCCTGATCTGACAAACACATGCATTGTTAATGAATACTACAATAAATTCCATGATTGCATGTTTATGTTCTGATGCAATAAAATAGATAATGGAATGAAACTCACTTAACACTCTCAATCTTCTTGTACATTTCAGCAGCCATCTGGATATCTCCCATCTTATGAAGGACGAATGCCTTCTGAAGGGCGATCGATGCACTTTCCTCTTCCATTTCTTCTTCAGTTAGATCAGATTCAGCTAGAGATTCCCGAGCAAGTGCTGCAAAGTAATATCTAAAACCATAGTATGACAATGAGGAGAAAACAAATTATTTGGGATAAAAATACGAAAAAAACTCCCTTTGTTTTAAAGACTATAAATATAGCGACTTACGAAGAGCTTTATCAAGCTTTTTATGGGCATCGTTCAGTTTGTCTGTCTCTATATCGACACAGGCAGAATTATAGAGTTGTTCAAAAGTGTCCAGAGAATCGACGAGAGATACCTCAACGAATGCTCAATTATTACCGCTATTATCATTTGTGACCATAGTACTTATTGTATTTTTTTTTAAATAACGAAGAAACCCAATTAACAGAGAAATTCAAAAATACGTACGGTATTTTGTTTAATGGAAGCGAGTTGTGCCTCGACAGCAACGATATTCGCCTTTCTCTCTTCGTCTTGCTCATCCGAATGATTCTTCATGAGATGCTTGTACACATCGTACGCTTCCTAAACATATAATAACTTTATCCCATTCGATATTCTAATGGTCTAACATTTAGACGAATGAACCGCATGATCCTGGATTGATAAAATGAGAAACAAGAACAAACCTGGAATCTATCGAGACGATATAGAAGTTGTGCCTTCAGTTCTAATGCACGAACATCATCAGGATGGCACTTGGATAATTCCTCGAGAGATTCTTCATTCTCATTCGTACGATAATGGATGTATGCTTTCTCGAAATGAGCTGCACTAAAACAAATCTATCATTCATATCATTCATAGTGTTCAGGAGTTCTATAAAGCGCTTTACATCGTTAAAGTATCTATTTTGTTTTTATGTATACGTCGTCTAACGATAACCCGTTATCCTGCGCTACTGAAACCGAATAACAATCGTAGATATTATGTTTTATTAAAATTGAAATAATGATCTCACCCCATCTCAGCAGCAGGAGTTTTCTTGATAAGAAGAAGTGCATCCTCCCACAGACCAAGTTGAATGAGTGCAATCAGCTTGCACTTGAATGCAATTTTCCCCTCCTTTGTGAACTTCTTCAGCACTAAAATGATAGAAACAAAATATATTTTTAGACGTTCAGAATTGAATAAAACGAATTTGAACAAACTCTTCGCGATCAAAACAATAAATCCCATAATTTACTTACGACGATTCGTTGCTTTTAGAGCACTGTTCCAGTCCTCGGTCTTCTCAGCTTTAACTATATCCGTATAGCACTGCCGGATACCTCCGGTACCTTCGACATTAGCCATCTGAAGAAAAGAGCAATGCAGATTAAATGAAAGGATAAAGGATAAAACCATTTATAATGTGAATAAACGATAAAATAAAGCTTGATAGTTCTAGATAAAATTCTAGGGAACTCTTGCAACCCTGCATGAGTTGGAGTCTTACAGTAGTCTTGCAAAATCATGCAATTGAATACTGGTTTTGGCGCGCTTTTTCAAAACTGCTACAGTTCTTTAATAAAACATATGCAAATTGATTGTTCGTCTAATTATTCAATCGGTATTTATCAACTGGTCTCTTTAATGAGGCTATGTTCTTCCTCATGTGTAATTTCATAAGATTACTTAGAGACTACGTTGCTTCTGAGTAGCGCAACGCTTTTTGTAATGATCGATTAATTCTCCCAATAAATTTCTCAATTTGCTGAACGTCTTCATTGAAACGTTTATGCTTGTTTATTCGTAAATATAAGTGTTTTTCTAAGGATCCATTCACTATTGTTTCTTATTTTGGCTAGATTAATGCAGGTTTATACAACTGTCGCATTTTGGCAAAGTATAACACTTTTTGATACATCTATCTAACTTGCAAGCGAAAAATATAAATCATACTGCGAACACGTGGCTCCAACGTTCAATAAATATTTCATATTTTGAGATTATGATAGGAAAGTGCGCCCGCCCGATTCCTATTCTTTCTAGATGTTGCTACCTGGGCTATGCAAAAAGTTTTTCGATCTCTCGTTTCGCAATGCTTTCTTCTTTACCTCTCTGTTTTCACAATTTAATATTGCAGATGCCGCCGAAGAAGACACGTGTGAAAAAGAGTGTGAAAGAAGAAGTGGATGATCTTCCATCCATATCCACCTTCCGAGACAGAGGAGTGGATACTGATGCACTCTTCGCTCCTATTCTCCATGCAGCCGCGGTCGAATTCGGAGAGCTAATGAATCAGAATTTCCAATGGATATTCGAACGCAAAGAAGAACTCAAACAAATATGTGAAGATTTGTGAGTTACTATTTTCCCGTAAAAGATAGGGTTTTTTTTGAACTTCGGAAATGTAATAATTTAAAAAAAAAGAAGGAATGCTTCAGCTTCTTAATTAAGATGTTGACGGTTATAAAGGCTGACGATGTACAAGAGTACCGATTAAAAAAAAATGTTGCAGTGGAGGATCGAAGACAGTCCCGAAAACTCCGAAGAGAGAAACTGCCTTTTCAAAAATCAAAGATACTATCAACATGTTCGACAATCTCGCTCTCACTCATCAACCGCAGAGGTTTGCTCACTTTACACTTTATAATGATCTTGTGATTTTGATAACAAAAGCTGTACGAGTGAAAAAGTACGTCAGTACGAGTTAAAAATGTTAGAAAACCGCCAAATGCGTGCACGAAAACGCGGAAACGGCTTGTATCGTGGACTGAGTTCACTTGTTTTTTTTTTGCATTTCAATTTCAGCCCAGCCCTCCAGGTTTACTATTATTATTATTTGAAGAATGTTTTATTTCCAGATTGGCAGTTCCTTTGGAGTTGGATAATGCAGTTGACGACCAAGGAGAAATTCCCGATGAAGTATTCGAAGAGCAAACCCAGAATGAAGCTACTGAAAGAGATATCAAGACCGACAACTCCCCTGCAGTCCAACACAAGACACCTATTGTATCTCTTTTTCGTTTTGATTATATCTTGAATTTTGTTGTTTAGGTTTCTCGTGATATCAAAGAGGAAATTATGTCGGATGGAGAGGAAATGGAAGAATACTCTGAGGAAGTGAATCCAAGAAGAGAAAGGTCCAAGAAGGGCACTGTAAGAGTAATTCTTCTATTCATTTAGGCAAGAATTGGAATTTGAACAATTTTGTATTGTGTCAGTGGAAAGGGCGAAATAACGATAACTTTCAGAAAACTCCTGTTACTGCTGGAAGCAGTAGATCAAAAAGACAAACAGTGAGCTATTAGTAATATATTTCATCTTTTTAATATTAGAGTGATATATGAATATGTTTGAGAGGGAGGCGGAATCGCGAGATGAGAATCAAATTCTTCATCCGCAGACTACCATTCACACTCCTAGGTAAGTTTTATTTTGTTTCATTCGAACGATAGGTGATAGTATCAATTATGATTTGCTATTCAAACTTTACCTCTTATCACTTGAATATTTCATCGACTAATCGTCAATGAGAGGGAAATGGTTTATATCAATTGTTGTATAGGCCTCGAATCCCGTATGAAGCTGGATACCATTTTGAGCTACAGTGCCTCTTGCCGTTTTTTTCACATTGGGGAGGGGTTGTGTTTTTGCGAATCATTGGGAATTCTTCTCAACTCACAGTGGATCAAATTTGAACAAGTTAAGAGAGATGTTCTTTCTTTTGGTATATGTTTTTTTTGGAAAAAAATATCAAGTAACAACAAGACAAGGAACAACATATCATTTTGATGCCTGATCATATATAAAACAGATCAAAAGAATATTATTGAATTGAAGGGGTAACTTTAAATTTGTAATCACATTAGACAGTCATTTCCGGAGGTTTCCCTTCGCGTTCACTACCTTCGCTCTACTCACTTCCTGTCAAATCTCTTTTTTTTTTCAAAATTGTTTTTTTTTATATTCACGTAAAACATTATACGTTTAAACATTACAAAAAAAAACATAATCAATGATCATTGCTAATTTAAAAAAAATGACACGACGACATTTGGCATCGGAGTGACATTTGCGTATTAGGAATGGTGTTGAATGGAATAGTATTGCAGTCGTATTCGAATGGGAATGAAGAGTCCAGTCAGAAATGGTCGATCACCTGTCAGAGAGAATGCTGCTACAAGAGTTAATGCTATTGTGAGTTACCATGAAATTAAAAGGAGGTGTTTATGATTTCATTATGTAGCAAATGAATAAATGTATTTAGAAGAAGACAGAATCTCGAACGGGAGGAAATGACAGTCAAAGTTCGAGTAATTCTTCCCCTTCCAAAACTGTTAAGAATGGAACGAAGAATACTGAGTTGGATAAGGTATTTCATATTTATTGTACTTATGTCGATTTCATATTATCGAAGATGCAATTCACTTTTATTAATTTATATGGATAACTTTTTTAAGGCGAAGAGAGCCGAATTGATGAAGAAACTGCAAGAGAAGGAGAAAAATGCAGATTTGAACAGAGAAGAAGCGATTAGAGAAAGAGCTGAAAGAGCAAAGAAAGATAGAGAAGAAAGAGAAATGAAAGTTAGAGCGAAGAAAGAAGAAGAAAAGGAAAAAGAAAAGAAGAAGATGGAAGCAATCAAAGAAAGAGAAAGACAAGCTATGGAATTGAAGAAGAGACAAGCTCAGAGTCCTGTTAGAGGGGAGAAGGAAAGAAACGGACCTAGGGTGAGTACGGTAGAAAAAGGAAGGGAATAGAGTACGGTAGATGATAATGTAAATGCAGACTCCGACTCGAATGAGAGGAAAGAGTCCTCCTCCTGAAGGAAGATTAATGAAGAGAGCCATTAATTCACCTATGACTCCTCGTGTTCCTGTCAAACAACATAGAGTTCATTCGGTATGTGAAGAGAAGAGAGAAGGGAAGAGAGATGGATAAATGGAGTATTACAGGTGAAGAAAGGACCTACGATTAGTTGGAATGAAAATGATGAAGATGATGAAATGGAGAGAGAAAGAGAAGGAATTAAAATGGAAATGGAAAGAAAGAGAAGAATGGAAGAAGAGGCTGAACGATTGAAGAAGATAAAAGAGGAAGAAGATAGAGTTGCAAAGTTAAAGGTATGGAATAGAGTGAGGGTTGATATGATCAGATGATGATGATTGAAGGAAGAGGAACGTCGTAGAGAAGAAGAAAGACAGAGAAGAGAGAAGGAGAAAAGAGAGAGAGATGAAATTGAAGAGAGAGAAAGGAAGGAGAAAGAGAAGAGAATGAAAGAGGAAGAACACAAGGCATTAAAGACACCTGTACTCAAGAATAAGCATCTTGCTAATGCAAGTATGAATGAATCACACAACTCGTGAGTCGACTTTCTGTGATATTAAACATATGTTCACTTTTATTTATGACAAATAATGAAGGATTATTAAGGTATGATATGACACCTGACAAGATTTTCGTTCCGGCGACAGAAACGAATTATGGAGTGGATGATTTGGACAGTGGAGATGAAACAGATGATGAAACGAATCCAAGAAAGAAAGTTCCGAAATGGGCTAGTCAACCTCAGGTATGAAGATTTTGTTGATTGAGTGTTGAAGAGAAAGAGATATAATTTGTGATTCAGTTGGCTCGTACACTCGCGGGATTACGTCACGCTCCTCCATTCGATCCCGGTCAGAATATAATTTACATTATCTTACCTTTCATTCTCTCCTATCTTTCGCGAAGGGAGAAAGTCTCTTCATATTTTCTCTTCAGATGTGTTCTTCGGTCCGATTCTCGAACCCGATCTAAATGTAATCTTCAAGCCCTCGAGCAAGTACCCGAAGAGAACGTCTTCGGCAATGTGGAATTCACCACTCGCCAATCCCACCAAGGGAAAAAGCAGATTTTTCAATCAGTAAACCAAATTGTCCTCTCTCTTCATATTAATTGTATGCACTGACCGACTGATGAAACTCGAAATTTTGATTCTTTAGAATCGTGGTCTTTCACTTATCGATATCGAGCTAAAGTATTATTCAATGTCTCTTTTGTGAATAAATATGTCAAGGCATAGCTGGATCAAATTTGTTCTCGATGTTTAAATTCATCTATCATTTACTTTAAAAAAAGAATGACGTGAAGATAACGGAATTGTATGTGGAGATGGGTCGATTATGGTATCGATTGAAATGGATAGCAAAGATTCCATTGAGAAGAAGATCAACTCTCATCGTCACTTCAGCTCTCACTTATCTCTCATTATTCAATCTTATTTCATGGTATAGTCTTCTTAAAACGACGGACAAACAATTGATTTGGAGAAATATAGCAAATAAGAAGCAATTTATAAAAAAAAATGTAGATAAGTCTAGGGAGGGCAGCGGCGAACTTTTAAAGGCATTAAATAAATAACCTGTTATGCTCGACCTATGCATTCGACAGTGCCGAATCATAATATAAAAATAATCTTTTTAAAAAATGAGCGAAAACAATAAATATGTTAATTACAAAAATAACAAACGAAAATGCCTACCTACCGTACTCTTTTGTAAGATCAGATTCGAATAGGTAACCTAAGTTCAATGATCCCATATTCCTCGTTTGAGAATGTTCCGTTTTCCAACTTGTATAGATAGTAGCTTATATAGATGTCTTGATAGAGTGAGAAGTTGTAAATGGAAAAGTGAGCGTACAAGACCAATCATGTTGATTTCCAAGTTATGTAGGCTGCGAATTAGGGCTGGGAGACATTAAACGGATCTCTCATTTCACGATGCTCTCTCGCCAGTTAGAAACACAGCGAGAGCATTTCGAAATGAAAGATCCGTTAAATGTTTTCCCAGCCCTGCTGCGAATTCGCTGTGATATTAAAAGAAAAAAGGCATACTTAGTGGTGAAAAATTGCAAATTTTCGTATTCTATCGGAAAATAGATTTTATTGTTATTCACATATCAGTTCCTTCAAAGAATATTTCAAAAGTCTTTTTAGTTTTGATTTATGCTCCTCGGTGAGTTACGACTCACTTTCCGTTTTTTTCTTTCTTCGATATATTAGTAGAGAATAATATATAAATTGAGGTATATAAAAGACGAAGGTGCGCCGATCAACAGATTTCATTGGCGATTATTGAAAGCAGAGGGAAAATTGACAGAGGTGAGATCAATGGAATGATAAAATACATAACGGAATTATAGGAAATGTTGCATAAAGAGCGACTCATCAATGAATATTACAATGAGAAATTCTTGGCCGTTTCTGATCTATCCTCATGGAAATTCAAATGAATCATGATCTCTTTAGGAATTATATATTGTAAATTTTCTCTTGGTCTCTCATAGTTTATAATCCAATGCGTTAGTTGTGAATAGGATGATCATGAATAAAAAGAAAAGAATGAGATACTCGTTAGTACACAGTACATTGTCTATTCATACTATCGAACCAGTCTCTTTCGGAATGGAGATAAACAAAAGATGGATTAATAAAGTGAATCTCACTCGTCATATTCTGCCCAATAATCTTCTGAATCCAATTCACTTTCACTCTTTCTTCTCTCCATTCTTCCCTTTCTTGTTCTTGATCTTTCTCTTTCGATCGATTCTTCTTCCTTTCTACCGTACTCTTGTGATCTTTGTCTTCGATATGAATTCCTTCCATTCTCCTTCTTGATTCCATTATCTCTATCCGTGTATTGTATTCGTTCTGCACTTGCACTTCGATTGATTCCTCTCGATGTTTTTCTTGAGGGTACGATAAGTGAGATGAATCGATTAAGAAGTGATCGTCTATCTTCTCTTGATGGAGAGGGAGGAATTCGAATTCCATCGGAGGCTGAGAGAGTCGTGAGACTCGGCGACTCCCTTTAAACGAACCATCACAGTATACTCAAATAAACGATGAATCAAATGAATGACATACCTAAAAAATAATTGCGTGTGGTTGTGGGTGAAGAGGAGGAAGGAGAAGAGGGAATTGGAGTTTGCGGTTTGAATCGAACCTCAATTAACATATTGTTAAATCGAGAAATACTAAGAAGACGTATTTTTTTCTCATTTTCTTTTTTTTTCGAGATATTTTTTCCCTCGTTACAAATGAATTCCATATTGTCCATAAATAATCTTTAAAACCTTTTTTGATGTTCGTACGGGTGGAGGAAAAGATGCTGTTGAAGAGGGAACTATCGAATTAGGAGTTCCTTCCCCTTGAGATGAACTTCCATATAGAGACTCTCAATTATATATATATATATATATATATATATATTATAAAAGAATAAATGAGAAATATACCGAAAGAATTAGATGGAGCAGAGGGAAAAGATGGAGAAGTATCGTAGAATGATCTAGGAAGTCTAGAGTGGAATGAGAGGGAGAGGGGGAGAGATCACTCACGATAAATGTGATGAACGAGATGAACTTCTTCGTCGTTCCTTTTTATTCGATACATTCATAAGGGCAAAATAAAATGCCATTGAGAAGAATCGATGGAAGAAAAAAGGGAAGAAAAGAATGGACCAAGTCTTTTGTTTGGTCCAAATCCCATTGGGACCATCACTCAAATAGGAGGGAGATAACCTCAAGGGATGAAGGCCACGATTAAACCCATAACAACTCCACCATACTAATACATTAATTAGGGTAAAATACTTTAAAAAACAATAGGCATAATATGTAAATCACAAAGTTTGGGCGCGTTTAGCCATGGATAGACTTGAGATGTACGTGATTCATCATTTATCCCTATCGCTCCTTTCAAACATTTTTCGGCTGTTCCATGACCAAGAATGATCCATCATTAAAAATTATCTTTATTGTTCATATTCAATCAAGTTCATATTTACAAGCACATTGTGATCTTCCTTTAGAAACAACTGGGAAACAAAAAGAGAGAAGAGAAATAATGAAGGAGGTGAAGCATTTATTCTTCACTCGTTTTGAATACTGAAGAAATTGCGTTTACGTAAAGATCTTTGAATGTGTTTTCATTATGGATAATGTATTTAAGGAATTTGGTTCTGATAGATGGGAAAAGGGAGGAGAGGGGAGTGAGAGGAGAAGGAGGGGAAGGAAGAGAAGAGTTAGGAGTACTCACTACAGTGAACATATATTCATCTAACCGTTTCTCTGAATAAAACATTTATTAGTATTTATAATCTATCCACTCACCAGCTAATATTCTCAATGGTTGATCACTGTCAATGAATCTTTTTATCACTTTCAATTTATCTTCAGTTTCTTCATTCAATTTTTTCGCTTCTCTCAGTACTTTCTCACACTCGACATAGACTGAATCAACAATTACTTCCAGATTACTGTAAAGAGACAATTATTGAATTAGTGATAGATTGGCTAACTCTTTGGATAGATCATCACAGAGAGTGATTAGACGAGGAATGAGTGACGATTGAGAAGAAGGAGAAAGGGGATGAATGGACTAGAAAGAGAAGAGATACAGTGTATTACCATGTATAATCTCACATTTAATAGGAATAGAGATGCGGCAACGATAGCGATTCGACGTCGTTCAAGGGAAAATAGTTGAATCTCATTTAGATCGAGACGCCAATGGAAGGGAATATCAGAGATAGAAGAGAACGAGAGATTCCTAATATTATCATTATTCAATAATTCATAATATGGTATAAACAAGAACATACTGAATGAATCCTCTCCTGACAACTCTTCCTACTATCTCTTCTATATTTTCAATTGAATCTCCTTCTTCTGCAGTCTTCTCATATATTTTCTTTATCCAATCAACCAATTTATCTTTAGCTCCTTAATCAATAATTTAATTTTCCTCTCCTTTATTTAACTTACCTTCAACTACGACAAACGACGATTCCAGATCATGTTTCTCATAATCTCTCGCAGCTCTCAATATTAACAATGGATTTTGATAATTCCACTGACTCACTTCAATACTTCTTCTCTTCTCATTTCTAATTTGAAAGATATTACATCCTCCTTTATCTTATCAGTCATCTCCATTAGATTTCTCAAATGAATAATAATTTCACTATCAATTAATAAGCAATGTACCTCAAAAGGTTGGGAATATTGTCCATATGAGATCGTATCTCACTGATCTGCAAATGTGTCGTATGGGATTAGAATATATTCATTATTTCTCGCTCTTCATCAACTTTCCATAATGAATTTTCTTACCTCGGGATCTCTATGAGGGGCACAAATGGATGTGAATATATTGAGTATGAATGATCCAATCGATTGAACATCCAATTCATTCTGCTCCACCTCGTTTCTGTAAAGAGATTTTTTTTATAAATTCCTCCTTCGAAACATATGACAAACTAAGGAATACCGCACTGTAGGGTATTGATATCGAGTCTGGCGGATACTTCGTTTCTTCTCTTTTCATCTCTCATTGGAATAAGACCATTAAGAAGCATCTGCACAAAGATTTAAAGAATCATCAAAGTCTAATGAACGAACCTCTTTGATCTCGTTTACAAGAGAGATAGCAGTTCCATACACTGGAGGACACTTATCGACATCCTTTAATCAAACAGTAAATTATTACAGATGAGATATACTAGAAAGTCTAACCTCGGATAGCATTTTCCAATAAGAGTCTTGCATGGCTTTCTTTATTGATTTCTCAAGTGGATGAGGAATTTGGACGAATCTCTCAGGTGGATTGACTGAGATTCGATGCATCTGCAGAAGAACTCCTAAAGGAAGAAAAGGAGATACAGGGGGGGGGGGGGGGGGATAGATTACAACTATCTTAGATATTGAAAGTGATTGAACCTGTTGGAGTTCCCATAATTCCGAGAATTGAAGGAAGTGTCTCTCTGTCTATCAACATTGTTGAAGGATCATATGATACGAATTGAGGAGACGAAATAGAGGGACCAGCCCCATCCACTTCAGAGCCTTCTTCTACCGTCCTCTTTCCTCTTTTAGCACTTGGTTCCACTGAATGATGATATTGATAAGATTACTATAACATCGATAGTGGATACCGTAATACAAGGAATAAAACCGGTCTGTATCCGACGGACGGCACTTTTTACTTTGCTCCAGTATCGGCCGCAACGCTACTACACGCGTCTCGGACTAAACTACAATCCTTTTGCCAACTATTTCCGCCTTGTTTTACCGGTTCGTTACGGACGGACACTGGCCAACTTTGCACATTTGTGTGGCACGCGCCGCACGCGCCCGCAGGATAGTCCCCAGGATGTGAGACATGCTTATCACAAGCTCGGGTGGCTCAACGGGTAGCTAGCCCGCCTATCACCCGCTCCCCGTTGGTTCGATTCCCCGCCTGTGATCGGCTGCTGCTTAGGCATTTACAGAAATAACCTTGCTCGCTGCTTAGGCCGGCGTTTGCTTGCAGAAACATCTATGGTTACGCCAGCTTATAATTATGGGCTGATATTGCAGAACGCAGCCCGGCTTTCAAAAAAGAATCGATCCCGCGAAGCGGCCGAGGACGCTCAGATCCTCGTCCGAGATAAAATAGAAAATGTCAAAAGTGCCGTCCGTCGGATACGGTCACGTAGGAATAAATATCTACAGCACGAACAAGAGAGAGAGAGAGAGGGAGTGAATACCTGTTTCGCTTGTCTCGTCGTCTCTTTCTTCGCCCTTCTCTTCTTTCTCCATTGTCACTGAGTTAGCAATATTAGGACACAATGAGCTGTTTCCCTCTGCTTCTCTTCTATCCTCCCCCTTCCTCCGTCTCTTTCCCTTCTATCACTCTATCTCCACGGAATCCGCAATGAAGCACAACAAATATTCATTTTGGATCGTAAACCAGTGTAATTCGATAGACTGCATGTTCCAAATCAACGAAATTGTTTATACTTCTTAGTTCACTGTAAGGAGAATGATTGTATCTCGTCTTCTGGCACGTATTCAATAACTAACTCGTTTACATTATTAACATACAATTCACTTTCAGTTCAATAGATCAGGTATGAGGTGAGAAATCAATGGGGGTGGAAGGGAATAATTGAGTGAATTCTCTGGTTAGAAGGACATCCAATCCCTCGTGTTCTCGTGCACAAATCCATTTTCCATTTAGAAGATCGTATCTTAATTACTTATCATTAAATATAACCATTCAATTGCCGCCTATAGAACATTAAAAAAAACAATCCGATCTAAGTCTCTCATACTGTATACATACATGATCTTTATGATACAAAAAATCAACTTTTTGCCTATGAAAGCATGCAGAATTACCTTCTTGGTCCAGAGATAGGTGAGGAAAGCCATAATTGAAGATTCGGTCGTTGTTTATTGAGTACGAAAGTTCCCGAATTAGCGATTGCCATCGAGAGAACTCCCATTGAGAGAGATACATCAATATCCTCAAATTAATCAATTTCCCTTTCTCTACCCGTTATCGTAATCCTTAAGGTTCAAAAAGAACTGACTGCACTGAGTTTCTCTCCAATATCAGATACATAATCAGAGATTGATTCGAGTGTCTCGTCTGCTCGTTTCTCGTACATTCCAATATCAATCTGAGAAAAATAGAGAATGAAACATCTATTTATCGTATAATATAGAATACCTCGTGAGAGGATGAGAGACTTCTCACTGCGATTCGACTGACTAATCGAAGATTGGAAATCACGGACAACATCTACGATTATTTCAATTTCTGTTAACTATCCCTTTTTTCCGATTGGCCACTTTTGAAATATGTATCGTATCGTGGATTTCTACCTGTCCATTCTAAATGAGTGAGCATAGATCATTAATCATTTTATCTGAGAGCAGCTCGTGGATATGAAAGCGATGAGGAGTGGATATTTAAAAAAGTAAAACAGGGAAAAGGGAAGGATGACCCGTTTGATTGAGAAGTGTAAAGAATTAAAAATGAATCATGAGGAGATATGTACTTCTTTTTCTGTATCACCTAACAATTTGTCAAGGCAATAAAAACAATGAAAGATTCTTCTACAAAAGTAGATATAAACTACGATTACTATTCAAATGACTCTGAATGATGCATCACATGTTTAATGGTACTCATCTTCACTATAAGTACAGTCAAAACCGAGAAAGGGGAATGAGATAATGAGATGAGTTGCGACTGACGACTAGATTTAATCCGTTATTGCACTGGCGAACCACTGAGTAACAAATGAAACAAACAACGACGAATGGAATTAGTCATGGTTATTTGGTCGGGTTTTTATCCTCCCTCCCCAATCCAATCGATAAGTTCCTTTCCTCCAACCAATATCAGGATTACAGATTGCATTCTTGTATACTCGACTTGCGAATATTTCTCTTCTCAACCAAAGAAGAAGAAATCGAGTGAATGAAATCGGCATCGGACCTCCCTAAAGTAGAAATGAAATCGACAGTCAGTGTAATCTAATCGCCCCTCCTTATACAAAACCAACTAGTATATATATTATATACGGACGAAAAAAAAGTTACATGGACACTCTTGAAGAGGGAGTAATCACTGAAGAACCAGAAGAAAGTATGGACGATAGATACGTAAAGAGGATGAACTCCCGTTAGATTCCAGATTGATAGAGAGAAGAGAATCGAATTGACCAACCAGTCCTATAACCATTGAAAGAGATCAATTTAGCATCTAAGAACAATCAAGGGAGAGACAGAACATTCAATAATAAAAGGTTGAAAGGAATAATACCTGTAGTGGCTCGACAACGATGATATGAGGGAGCATTGCGAAACGGAGTTTTGTCCATCTACAATATATATTTGATAAAAAATTCAATTGATAATGAATATCAGATTTGTTAAAATAAAGTAATGTGTTGTATGTAAATAACATACCGACATGCACGAGCATCGAATGTCTCTGCTGTGACAGATCCATTATTCTGTAGAGCAGGAAGAGAAGCCAATGCACATTCCCACCCCCTGATTATCATTCTTATTATTCTTATTCTTCACTTTCTCATTTAATCCATCCACTACTCACTTTTTCGTCAATTCCACTCCAAAGAAGTAATCTTCAGCTAGAAAATCTCCGAATTTTCCCATTCCACCACATTCTTCAAGCGCCTACAAATGAGTAGAACTTATAAAATACAACTTATGAAATTTGATAAAAAAAACGACTCTACACTAATTTCAGAATATTATAAGGAAAAGTTTGAATAAAAAGAAAGAATGCATTCTTACCTTTTTCTTAATCATTGAACTCATTCCAGTGGAACAAACAAAGTTGAGCATATTTCCTACTAGATAGATTCGAGCATGTGAAGTTCCAAAATACATCTGCAATGACAATCAATTATTATTAACACACTCCTAGGCTAAGAAGATGAACAGGCTGTATTTCGATCATAAAGTGTACGCGAAAAAGCCCACTTTAGTTAAAACTTAAGACATCAAAAACGAAGAGATTCTCACAGGAATGTTTTACACTTACCTGCTCCAGACTGGGTCCCCATTCTTCTCTATCATAACAGAAGGGAACTTGAGTGACTAGAGCTGTTTTCTCCCCCATCCATCCAACCATATCAGTCACAGCATCTTTTCTGCAATACCATATCTCCATATTTCTTCTCTTCATCTAGTCTCTCTCTCTTCCTAATATATCTATCATTCAATGTATCATACCTCATTCTAATTCCACTATCCGAAATGAGAATGAGTGGATGTTTACTGTTCCTATATCCTGGCATCATATTGTTCACTTTCGGATTCAATCCAACATCTTCGCCACCTGTAATCAATCAATCTCATCCTAGAAAACTAAGTGCCAAGAGAACTTTGATAAAAAAATCGGACACGGCATATGGTCAACTTTGCAAAATAAAATCGAATGGCGGAAAAAAAACAAAAATTGTCAATTTCTCAAAAGCTTTGAAACTATGATTCTATCATAATCCTTCAACAAAAATTAAACAAATAACTCCTAAAATACGTGAAGAAAGATAAATAAATGAATAATGTAAACGAACCAATGAATAATCGGGCGTCGATATGTGGGAATTCATTCATTAACTTCTTAACGACAGGAATGGATGAATCTTCATCATCATGAACACAGAATAGAAGCTCATACTT